>JAHLJT010008756.1:144281195-144526287 GCA_031308135.1 Acheta domesticus
CCCGCCCCCTCGCACCCAACGCGCCTTCCTCTTGCAGTCGGGAGCCCGTATTCCTTGCATTGTAGTGCGATGTTTGTAACTTTGCCTCTCAAGCCCACACGGCCACGAGGGAATATCACACGGCAATTTCGCGTCTTTCTCCGACGTGCCGCTAGTTGTCGCATGATTGCAAAGCTCGGCTTGATACGGCCGACATCATGCGATATGTAGCTGCACGACTGAGACAGTCGCGAAATACCGTGAAATATTCCATCGTGAAGACGGGCCTAGTGGCAAAGTTAGAAAAATAGCATTGTAGGAATGCAGTACAGACCACAAAACGTCATATTTTTTAATTAGTATATATTAATTTGCGATAAATAAATATTTTGAAGTTGCGCATTGAATTGTGAATTATGCGCCTTTGTAGGCGATCGTTGTTGGGTCCCCTGGAATAGGTAACTTATCTTTGTATAGAACTATGGAAGGAATAATAAAAGGGCTGGCTACTGCTGCACCATAATTTCTTTCAGGTACATTGTTGCTTTAAAACCTCCAACAACTTCAGCTCAAATAGAGAGGTAGGTTCCACGAAATGTTCTGCAGGTCGCCCTAGTTTTCAATTTGCTTCGCACTGAAACGGGTCGCGATGTCAAAAGCGAACACGCCCGCCAACCCTTGCAGCTGCACGCTCATCAAACATGAACCGCTCGCCCTCCCACCCCCTCAACATTGCGACCCGCCGGCCGCCCTCCCACCCACGCAACTTCCGTCAACCCTCCCATCCACCCCCCGCCCGCCCACCGCTCGCTCGCCCGTCTGCCTGCCCCGCCCACTTCCCACGCAGCCGCCCGAGCGGACAGTTCGCCCGCCCTTTCGCCCTTCCCCCACTGTGCACCCACGCGGCCTCCCTCCTCCCGTCCCACGCAGCCGCCCGCCTTCCCACCAACCAGTGTTCAGTTTATTTCTGTGGCACGTACTTGTTAGGAAATATGTGCCAAGAGATAAAGTCTTGGCGTACGATGATGTGTCTGACTCGGAGAGAGGGCAGGCACAGCGCTTCTGAAGGAGTAACGTCGGACGAATAACGTCGGACCGTATCTGCAATAGTGAACCACCGGCTTTCCAACCGTGGAAGACTTACTTGGTTCACTATCAAACGTCATTATCAACTGCATATTTGCTTTCTTCTTTCTTCCACATCTTTCTCTGCGATTCCAGTCCTCTTTGGAACGTCCCTTTTGCATTTTCTGTGTTTCCTTGACTCACTCTCTCTCTCTCTCTCTCTCCTCTTCTGTCACTCCCTCCCTCTCTCTCCCTCCCTCTGGCACCTCTTCCTCTGTCTCTCTCCCCCTCTGTCACCTCTTCCTCTTTGTCTCTCCCTCTCTCCTCTGTCCTCTAGTCTCTCCGTCACGTCTTCCTCTGTTTCTCTCCCTCTCTGTCTCCTCTTCCTCTGTCTGTCGGTCTCTCTCTCCCTCTCTCCAATGAAGTGCTTTATTCTGCGTCATTGGAGCATACGCCCCACTTCTGGTAAGTACATATCGAGTTTCAAATTTGGAAAGTGGTCTGTGCGGAAAGAGGTCGTGGCAGTTCCAGTTATGGAGCAGAAGGTAAAATGTGATCTCCCCTGCACGGAGATGTGGCAGGCGGCAGAAGTAACACAAGCGAAGGCCCGTGAGTCAGAGCTTGCGAGATTTTTCTCAACACGTGCAGCGAGCGAAGCAACTACTTGTGGCTGCAAGTGTGACCAACTGAAAGAGTTGAACTTGTTTCTTCACGAGTGAACTCGACGTGGCCTGAGCAAAAATAACATTTGCCTTCTCTACGTCTGCTTTTTGACTTCGACAGCAAATACAATTATATGCTGAAGAGAGCAGATATTTTTTTGTGCGAGTTCTTATTTTGTTGTTATTGTTGTTGATTGGCCTCCAGGAACATACGCGTGTGAATTTAATTTGATGTTCGAAAAATATTTAATATGCTTACCTTTGTAATGATGTTTTTTTTTGCTTTCTGTTGATGACCTTTATTAATTATACGTAATCAAAGAAATAGTAACGTATTTATTCATAATAACGGAAATACATTCTCACACGTCTTGCTTATTAGCCTATATTTCTCCCAATTAAACAACCTCTCTCTGCATTCCTGGCAAACATATTAATTTGTAAAAACTGTAAAACATCTATTAAACTTAGATTTATATAGTTTTGTTGAAACTTCGTCCATAGAGCCTCAAATAAACCTGTTGTATGCTTTCAAAACAACATTCTTGCGTCAACAACTTGTTTGAGAGTAAATATCCCCAAATGTTTTCCTTGTAGAGATGGTAAGATGGAAACTGTTAATGTAAGGGGGAGTGCACGGCACAGCATACTGCAGTGGACTGCAATCCCCTACTCCTGCGCATGAGCAGATGCTCATAAGTGATGCGAAACTCGAACGGCGCATGCGCAGAAGGTCGATAGTGCTGTAGATTGCTTCAACGCTTCGCTGTGCAAAAACGTCGAGTAATATATAATTCTACTATATTCTTCATCTATCCGTCATTCACTAGTAAGACCTTTCAGGCTAACGAATCGAGAGAAAGATGTCATTCGACGTGGCTGGTGAAGTGAAACTTCGCATTTTTTTTACGAATCCTTTGAGAACGTTCTAAGAAATTTCTCTTGAAAACGTGTTTTTAATTGTTTAATCAACTAAAACGCGTTTCGATGACTTGTGCCACCAACAGAAATGATCAATATCTCCCTTGTTTCCTCTAGGCGAGACAAATCGATTGGCACAATTTTTAGTCAGTCTGCTCAAGGATATTCTGGAAGAATTACAGAAAAATAGGAGTTTTTGGTAGTCAATCCACCTATATTGCTGTGAGTATATTGGTGAAATGCCATGAATTTCCGGACACTCTTACGTTATTTGCATTGTTCGTTATGACTTGATCAATCATACTGACGATAATTAAACCTAATTTTGGGACGAAACAAATGTAGAAATATTTTTTTAATCGATAATACATGTAACTTTCTATGCCTGAAATGGACGAGTCGGACAACTAAAATAAGTTCAGTGGTTTTTTATTATGAACTTGCAAACAAACAAACAAACAAACAAAACGTCAACATGAAATCGCCCAGCAGAGGAGTCACGCCAAAGTAGTACCACTGCGTAGAAAACTCGTTTCAGACTCAAGTCGAGATTTTACCACGTTGTTGGAATTGCAAATTTTATTCTGTGAATAGACAATGATACGGGAAATAGGGATACACCCACATATGTTGTATATAAATTAATTAAATTAAAGAGTTTAAAAGAATAGCGCAATCTCCCCTTCTTTGAAATCTCTGATTTTACGAAAATGCACTAAACTGGGGTGGAATGGAAAGTTGATTTTTTGCTAATGAAATGTTTTTCAGTGGTAAAAGACTCAGATTCCAGCTTCGTAATTAGGAACACTTTTCTACATTTGAGGGAAATTACGGATAATATTTTTTTCAGATTTTCTAGAGAACAGTGTACGTCACTGTACTTTCGTATTGTTACCTTGTGTGTAATTTTTTTTATATATTCATTTCAATATGCCTGTAATAAAATAAAATTTATTTCGAAGTCATTTTGATGTAAATTTCTAGTACCTTTAAAAAATTATAACGCCCTTTTTCCCCTTTTGAGAGGCCAATTGTAGGCATCTAAATAGATTTTCATGATTGATTCATTGGAGATTCGTGGGCGACAAATGCTGACATTAGTCCAATAGGTGTAGTGTATGTTTATTTTCATTGGGAGATGCTATGATGGACAAGCTCTAAGCTCCCCACCGGTCTCCCGGCATGTGTGGTAGTGAAGTGCATGTTAGTGTGAGAGTGTGTAAGGGGTGAGGATAGGACAAGGAGAGGAAGGAAAGATCGCTCGCTGTACTTGACCCGATTGTTATGATACTGCCCCTGGTATAGATCGAAGAAAGTAGGGAAAACTACCGATCACATCAACGAGTTGCTAGAATTCTGCTGCACACAGCGGCTGAATTCGACCTTACTATACCTAGCTAGTGAGGAGAATCGTGGCTGCGTGGGAAATTTTGGATCGCAGAAACGCGCCGGTGAGCGAGTGCAACGCCGCGCCGCTGGGAGCGCGCGTGTTGGGCGTGGGCGTGGGCGGGGCGGGGCGGGGCGCGCGTGTTGCGTGCGCGGCGCGGCGCACGCGTGCGGCGACGTGCCCGCGGCGCCCCACTCACGCACGCACGCACGCGTGTTGTGGCCGCGCGGCACGTCTCCCCCCTCCCCGCGCAGCGTCGGCGCAACGCACGCCCGCCCGCCCGCCCGTTCCCGGCACGGAGGCGCCGCGCCGCGGTCTTCATGCGAACGAGCGCTCGCTGCGCATCCACCCACGGCGCTCTCAACGGACGTCCTACAGTTCCCCTCCCGCCAGGGCGGCGATAAGCGACATGTGAACCGATTACAACAAGTCGCTGATTGACACTTGTGCTTCTCAAGCTGTAACGTCATACAATATGAGTGTGGCGATTTGGTTAATTTAATAAGTATTTATTCCAAGTGTTAATTTTCTTGTATCGAGAGCACATGATCAGTGGTACTCAAACCTGTCAACCTCGCTCCCTTCCATTCGCAACTCTCACTCATCAACTTATTTTAATCGGACCATAATTTTAGTGCGATTTTTCTAACTTTGCCTCTCAAGCCCCTACAGCCACGATGGAATATCGCACAGCATTTCGCGACTTTCTCGGTCCTGCCGCTAGATGTCGCATGATCGCAAACACTGCTTGATACGGTCGCCATCCTGCGATATCTAGCGGCACAAAGACGCGACATACCGTGACATATTCCATTGTGAAGACGGGCCTTGAGAGACAAATGTATAAAAATCGCAGTATAGATCGCTAGGAAAAATTCAGTCGCCGTCTGGCGGACAATTCTAGCGGCCGGCTGCTCTCGTCGGGAGTTTTCCGTGCTTTCTCAGATCAACACCAGGCGAACACACACACACACACTTACTAAACTATAACTACACATGCCGGGAGAGCAAGTCGGAAGGCTGGAGCAGTGTGCAGCTGGCGGGAGATACCTGGTTGGGGAAACACAGCAAACCGACGTGTGGGTGCAGGCAAAGGAACATCACCACCACCACCGCCACTTACGGGACTACGGCCTTAGCAGTCGACGCGCCCGGTAACACTAATAAATGCATCAGTCAATCAAAGGATTACATGTAGGGAACTGAATGATTACAAGAAAGCAATTGCTAGTGTTCTACTATATTAATTCGTAGTTAAAAGTGGCGAAATGGCATTGGAGTCGGTAAATACGGTTATATTATCAATCATCAGTACACACTAAAGATCTCAAGAGAAACTTTCCAATGTAACAAAACATCTCCCAAATTATAAACGTTAAAGGGAAAAACAAATGTTAGATTGCGGTTAAAATAACGTATTAACGGAAACGAACTAAGAAATAAACGAATACAGATCGCGAATAGCGATTGATGTCAACGGAAAATCTGACGCTCAGAAACTATTTGTTCCTGAGTGTCTGCTGTATGTGCGGTCAGATTTCCATGTGCAACATCCAGACGTGACTAAGGACGCTGTATGAGAAAACAAGGAGTCACTCACTGTAAGTGAAAGTCGCATTGTTTCATTATTGCGTAAGAGGTCGCCGTGTGCGAGGCGAACAGGAACAGACGAAGGGGACAGAGGATGGAAGCACATGGAAGTGATGGTGTGTGCGAGGGGAGTAGAAAAAGAAGGATGAGGAAGGCAAGGCCGCATGTGGTTGCGTGGTCCGTTTGTTAAGACTCCGACGTTCGCCTGCTATTGATGGGAAAAAAACCACCGAAAACTATCCATCAGAGCAGGCAATCTCTAGAATTCTTCTTCAGACAACGGCTGACATGGGACTACACATGTACATCGGGTGGAAAATTCGGCCCTTTTGGGACTCCACCCCTAGGACCTGCTGGTAATTGATAGATTGATTAGTAATTCCGGGTGCTTCAACTCATAGTCAATGCGCATGCATGTTTTTTTTGCTCGGGAGGTGGCAGTCTCCAACTGGATGGCGAGATCTGACGTCGACCTGCCTGTCGGCTCGCGGGATTTTCCACAACGAGGTATCTCCCACCAGCGGAGCATTCTCCAGCCAGGACAAGCTGCCAGCGCCCGACCGTTCTCCCTGCATGTGTGGTAGTGTGGAACATGAAGTGTAAGTACGGAGTGATGATGGAACAAGGAAGAGGAAGGAAAGATCGCGTGCGTCCCGTGGCTCCGGCACTCGCCTGGCGTTGCCGGGAGCAGCGGCCGCTAGGCCTCGTCCAGAGAGCGTGTGTGGCAGCGCAGGCCGCCCGGCCTGCCAGAGGAGCTGTGCGCTTCGCCGTGGGAGCAGCGCGGGGGGCGGAGCGAGCGCGGGGCCGGGCGTAATTGGGGTGGGGGCGGGGAGAGCGTGCGCCCGCCCCCGCCTCCGCCGCCGCCGAGGAATGCGCGGCCGGCGGCGCTGCTGGCGCGGCACGACTCGCCGCCCCCCGCCCCCGCCCCCGCCCCCGCCCCCCGGCGCTCGCTTTATATCGTATCTCGCTCACGACCCCGGCCGCAGCCTCGCGGCAGGAGGCCCACGCTCCCCCCCCTCCCCCCCCACACGCCGCTGCCATCAGCATTGTTGTTGTTATACTATTATTACTATATTATTATTATTATTTTTCCATTACATCACGACTAAAGATGTTATAAGTCGGCTCAAAATAATATCTACTCCAGGTTGCAACCAACTACCTAAGGAGCAGATCCGGGTGACTGTCAGTGCCTCTACAAAACTTTACAAACTGTGGGCTGTTCCAAATAAAGCAATTTCTTGCACTTTATTATTATTATTATTATTATTATTATTATTATTATTATTATTATTATTATTATTATTTTCCCAATGCTTATGATGATGTGGAAAGGTTTAACAGAGTTAGGCAGAATCAAATCCTAGTTCTCGGGACCGTCGAAATAAAGAAGCTTGGAGGTGTAAGGTGCTCAGAAACACTGAATTCACATGCAGACACTAAATCCAATGCCGTTGTAGATTTCGCAGTGGTGCAAGGAAGATGTACATTTCCTCAAAAGTGTATTCTGTCATTAGCATTGTTGTTTTTGATATTATTATATTATTATTTGTAAATTCTAAAAAAATAATTCTGTACTTTAAGACACCTCATATGTAAAATGTACTCTTTGAAAAATTATAATCCACAAAAGAATGTGTGTGAATGACAACATCCAAAAACTGTAATTATGAGAAATTGGAATTCGTTAACGAATGTAGATATTTATGTTATTTTTGATAACTACGTGGAATTTAATAAACATACTAAACTAGTTTTCAACAAAAACAAAAAAAAAAAACTGCTAGGAACAATATATGCTATGAAATACTACGTCAATTCAGATGTTCTAAAAATAGATTACAAAGCACTCGCTGAGTCTGTTTTAAGGTATGGAGTACAAGTAATGTGCACCTAAAGGCAATAAATACTTTACAAATTAAGATTTCAAAACTAACTGTAAACAATAGAGAAATTTCCAATTAAAAATATTATTATTATTATTATTATTATTATTATTATTATTATCTTCATTATATTCGAATGTGCCACTGTGGACCACGTTCATTTGAATTGGTCCTTCCTTCCTGCTTCGTCCAAATTCTTCGTACAATTTCTTCTTCGTCCAAAATTCTTTCATCCTCTCCCGATGTTTTCCTTTTCTCTCTTCTGCCCAGGTGACTCCAGTCTTCTTTTTTCATTTCTTTAGAAAGCCTTTGGACTTGACTAATTTGTGTCTCTCATTATTGCTATTATTATCGTTATCATCAGGATGGTCACTTTCTGGAAACTATGGAAAACCGAAGAAAAACCGGAAATTTCATTGTCAAGCCGTCGGAAAAAGCCAAGGAAAAATCGCGTAATTTGTAGAAGAACAGTTCAGAGGCAGAGAAAATTTTGAGAGAATTATAAAACTAGATAGTATTCCTTAAAAAATAGTAAGCAAATTGTGGCAGGGACAATTTTTATTTTGGAGAATTTATTTTAGTTTGTACAAAGAAATTGGCGTAAACATTACTATCAGGTGTACTAATTTGACACATCTTTTTTAAATAGCGTGAAATACTCGACAAATTTAATAAGTGGAAAAAAAAGCACTGAAACCCCGGGGGAAATTGACGGGAAATTTGTTGCAGGAAATGGGTGGCTACCCTGTGCGTTTACACAATATTCTGTGGAGTCGTTTGTCCATTGCGTCGGACAAAGTGCCGATTGCACCGACCTTCTCTGTCGGAGCGTTTCTCGCGGCGCGGGAAAGGCCCAGTGCCGCGCATTCCGCAGTTTTCTAAGTTTCGTTTTTCCAATTTGAGACTTTCTAAGTGTTTCTTCATGTCGCCCCCTGGCTGGAGTGATGATACGTCTACTGAAATCTTTCTTTGGCATTCCACAGTGTTTTATTTCCCCTCTTAGGCACTCGCACTTATCTGCTTGATTGTCAGTAGTGGGAGAGTTTCATCTATATGTCGATGCGATGGGTTTCTTCCTTTTTCCTATCGAGCAGTGTAATGTCAGTTCCGACTTCTCTTTCCCCCTTTTGCTGTTATCAATTATTCGTTACGGTTCGTATTTGTAATAAAGTAATGCTGCGCCTCTCGGTCGTTTCTGATCGGTGCGGTTTGCAAGGTTGTTGTCTTACATATATTTAGTCTTCAAGCGTACGACGTCATTCTGTTATGCACTCTGGTTCATTTCTGCCATGTCATTTTTGGCGATCATTCTTCTTCTTCTTCTTTTTCTTCTTCTTCTTCTTCTTCTTCTTCTTCTTCTTATTATTATTTTCAATGCTTATGATGTGGAAAGGTTTAACAGAGTTTTGCATAATCAAATCATAGTTCTCGGGACGTCGAAATAAAGAAGCTTGGAGGTGTAAGGTGCTCAGAAACACTGAATTCACATGCAGACACTAAATTCAATGCCCTTGTAGATTTCGCAGTGGTGCAAGGAAGATGTACATTTCCTCGAAAGTGGATTCTGAGCAAAAGCCAGTTCTGTGGTCACGGGGTAAAAGTTCTGTAGTCAAAAATCTTACTTTGGAGAAAATAAAGGTTAGGTTATTGAGCCTATGCTTTTTCCTACGTTCAACGCTATTTCCCGATGCTTTTTTCTCGTTAAGAAAGCAACATTTGAATTTGGTCGTTTTATTAAAATAAAATATAGATACTTAACTTGTAGTTTCAGTACTTAACCCAATTTCGCCAAAATATGACTTACGAACGTTTACCCCGTGGCACAGAGTTGTTACGGGGCACCACCTCGAATTCCTGACTCCGTCGCGCAGTCGCCCGCCCTTCTAAGCCCCCACCGCCCGCAACATACCAGAATTTGCGTAAGTAGCAAATGATATTTATTAAGAATCTGCAAATTTGGACGTGACGAGTACAAAAAGCTGAAAGCGCCGACCCGGAATAACAATAACCGTGGGCTGCTGTTGCGCCGCGCGCTGCTCTTCTCCTCGGAGGCAGCGCTCTCCGGGCGGGCGAGTGGCCGCGCAAACACACGCCCGCCGGCAGCGCCGCAGGTGGCCGGCGGCGGAGTGAGGGCCTCGTGCTCCTCTTGAGCGCTCGAGCAACTTCCCGAGCGCCGAGTGCGCGGGGATCGTCGGCCGAGGTGCAGGCGCTCGAGAGCTCTCGTGTGGCGGATCTCAATCGGATGTAACAATTCTGGCGGTGAAAGGTTTTAAGTGCGGAACACTGAGGTAATCAGGAGAAGTTTTACCCTGCGAACACAGAGGTGACTCAATATT
The DNA here is from genome assembly GCA_031308135.1 of Acheta domesticus. Lineage (NCBI taxonomy): Eukaryota > Metazoa > Arthropoda > Insecta > Orthoptera > Gryllidae > Acheta > Acheta domesticus. Next base: position 144,291,022 of record JAHLJT010008756.1, read on the forward strand.
GCAATTTATGATGCGTAGTCTGATGTTCTCTGGAAAAAACTAAACGAGATGGACACAAATAATTTACACTTCTCCATCACTGGCAAGTGATCATTGGAATGCGGTTGCATTTGGACAGCGGGACAAGATAGAAATACTCGGCATGTCATTGGAAGGAGAACTGAAATTGAAGACGGAAAGAAAGAAAAAAAGGAAAGTAAAAGTATTAGAGTTAAACAATCACTATTAACAATTGTCATAAATGAAATGCAACAAATATTTTTTGCTCTTGTAGCACAGCTTTATGAGATTAATATGATCTGTAGCAATGGTAATTCGTCGTAGCATGACGTGGATATGTGGCCCCGAACACAATCATTTTGAATTCAAAAACTAATATCCGATTCGTGTGTAATGTGCACAACGTCGTGTTCGCAAGGTCACGACGGCGTTCATCGCGAGCGCGAGTGCAAGCTTTTATTCGGTTGGCGCGAGCGAATCGCCTGAGTCACTCGCACCGCAACATCCGAGCTCCTCGCGCAGCTCTTGACCGTTCGCAGACCCCCCGCCCCACCCCTCCATGCCTTCGCCCCCATCCCTGCCGCCTCCCCGCCCAAGCCCTCGGCCCCGCCCCTCCCCCTCCATGCCTTCGCCCCCATCCCTGCCGCCTCCCCGCCCCAGCCCTCGGCCACGCCCCATCCCCTTCCCAGCCTTCTCGGCCCAGCCCCATCCCTGCCGCTTCCCTCACCGCCCTCGCCCTACCCCTCGCTCCCGCCACATCCCCGCCCCGTCCGCGCACTCGCCACGCTTCCCGCCCCGCCCCCATCCCCGCCCCGTCCCCACCCTCACCTTTGCCCCCACCGCCGCCCCCGCCCTATCCCTCACCACCGCCTTTTCCCCATAAGCCTTCCCCGCCCATCCCCGTCTCAGCACCCCTTTCCCGCCCTCGCCCTACCCCTCGCTCCCGCCACACCCGCCCCGCCTCTCCCCGCCCCGTCCGCGCGCTCGCCACGCCTCCCGCCCCGCCCCATCCCCGCCCCGTCCCCACCCTCACCTTTGCCCCCACCGCCGCCCCCGCCTCATCCCTCAGCACCGCCTTTTCCCCATAAGCCGCCCCCGCCCCATCCCCGTCTCAACCTTTGCCCCCTTCCCCTCACTCACGCCCCATCCCCGCCCCAACCGTCTCCCCTTCATTCACTGCCGCCCTCACCCCCGTCGCCACCCTCACCTTCGCCCTCGCCCCCCCCCCGCCCCCGCGTGGGGCTTCTTTTGTGGCGTCGCCGCTTGCGATGTGAACAGCGGCCCTCGGAAGCACTTCCTCTCCGCGCGCTCTCGAGGCACTTCGCCGCATTGCGCTCCCAAGTGAGCTGCTCGCCGATGCTCTCGCACTCTTGCACGAGGTGCGGGACGGCGTTAGAATGAAAATAGCGCGGCCCGTGGGAAAATTCCACACAGCTCCACACGTGAAAAGACACTGAAAAGCCGGAACTCTACACCACAATTCTATGCTTGAAAAATTATTTCAAGTTGCGAGTGAAGTATTTTGGCACTTCATGCCAACTTCACGTTCTCTCGAGCAGGTGCAAGCGGTCGGCGACGCTCTGATCTTCGGCCAACGCGATTTATACAAAACAACGTTCACTCTACATCACAAAATGTTGATGACGTTTTATGCCAACTGCGAACAAAATTCCATACACCCGAGATTTGAACCTGTAAAAATGCAAAGTGTCTGGTTCCCCACCAAATGCGCCAGGTATACACGTTAAGGCAAACGCAAGTAATCAATATTTGTCAAAAAACCCAAAGGGCATTGCATGATCTACTGCAGTCTTTGTACTTTATAAGTTCCGGTGTTAATGACTAAATATATGTGATCCCCAGAACAATTTCTCCATAGTACGTATAAACAGGCTTAAAACGATAAATATTTTAACGGCTCTGCATTTTGGTTATTAGAAATAATATTAGAAATAATAATATGTGTATGTATAATTCCAAATGTAAATTACGGAAAAAATCACATTTGCTTTTATTTTAATGAAAAAAAATCGCATCATTTCTTCCATTCCATTTACAGAGTGCCTGGAAAACGAGATGTACAGTAAAGGTGCGAGGCAATAATACGCGGTCTGATTTTTTTATATATTAATCACAATTGTCTATTCTAGTGAAGGAACGAGAGTGGTAAATGTACTGTGAAACAGGATTTTATTATTTGAGAAAAATAATTGTTTATAAAATTCTCAACATTTCAGTTCTTTTAAATGAAACTTTTAGTGACATAAATTATTCTAGTTCATTCACTAGAAAAAATCACGAACTTCATGATGAAGTAAGAATTATAGTGTTATCTTTTATAGTTTATGATTTGTGAAGTTTGAGATGCATGAATGTGCTTAACATTCCCAATTCCAATGGACCACTTAAAATGGATTGACCCAAAAAACTAAGTAACCTAGAAAAAAAAATTGTTTGAAACATTTAAAAGATAATAAAACAGAGCATATGACTCAATAAGAAGTGAAAAAGTGTATGAAATTTCACGATTTTTTATCATTTTGATGTTGACAGCTACTTTCATAATTAATCATTGGCAAAGTAAGCGTTAGGTTTTCACGTTTCCAGCACTTTTCGATCGTTTTATTGCACTTTACATTTACAGGTTATTTTTGTCGTTTTTTATTGTCATTATTTTCGATCACATTAAATAAATTCGCACTTCGTTTGTTACGCAAATCTGTTATTGCAATTCGCTAAATATTAATGTTCAAAGACGACTACGAAACGTAGTTACGAAAAAAAAAAGGCGCAACAATTATTTTTTTTTAAATTGAGTAGAGGGGTGAGCTTTGGGGAGGGGAGGGGGAAAGTGGGTGGTGTGGGGAGGTGGGGTGGGGTGGGGGCGGGCGGCGTGAGAACGTGCGGCGCTGGGCAAACAGCGCTCGGCCGGCCGCTTCGCTCCTCCGCTCCCCGCCCCACGGCCCGCGCCGCGCGTTCCGACAGAGTCATGCCTTTTAATTATGCGGCCCACGCGGGTCCGAACACGTGCACCCCGGCGCTCGCCGCCGCAAGATGGCGCGGCCAGGGCCCAGCTCACGAGCGCGCTTCATCGCGTCTGAGGAATTATATGAAGTCCTTGGGGCAGTAACGCTACGCCACATTTCTCATCAAATCCAGATATTGGTGTATTTCGACGCCCCATACATGCATCTAGATGTTGGGTTTTTATTTCAAAAATACACTGCATTCGCCGGCAGTGTAATTCATAAATGAATCTTCTTTATTCCTCTGTGTAGAATGCAATGCCTAAACCTTCACTCTCCGCTTTCTTAAAACTTAAATATACTGGCGCAGCACGTTATTGCCCCGAGGTCTTCATAGACACTTTTTTGTTGAATATTGTCAACCTGTGCTTGAGATTGATCACTTCTGTGATATCTCATTAATATATCACTCGTTCATCATTGTTTTCATTTATTATATTACGTCTAGTAAACATTTCAATAAATATTTAGTATACAGTATCTTCAAAATTGGTGGAAAGAAATTGTAGATATCTTCCCTTCGCTAGAAAATTGTAGTAACAGGTTTGCGTAAAAAACTAAGTACTACAGTAAATCCTCATTAACACGAATTCCCAGAAACCGAAATAATGGGAGTTCGTGTTATAAAAATTCGGTTATGGGAGTATAATTAATGATCGCATTACTGAAATTCCTTGCCGGGACACAAGTTTTGTTCGTGTTACGGCGAAATTCGTGTTGAGCGAGTTTCTGTTAAGCGATTTCGTGCTAACGATGGTTTACTGTAATTTATGTCGTGTGATTCTCCGTTGAATTTCGTTTTTGGTCTCGTCACGTCGCAGCCGGTTCTTCTTTTACCCTTCGGCCAGGGGCTAGGCCCCGCTAGTAACTAGGCTTTCCTAGGAATCCGAGGCGTCCCGAGTTGCTTAACTTCCGCGACTTCATGGAACGTAGTCAAACAATTCGGCTAACGACACCGGCTCCTCGTCCCTCATGTTTGGATTCTGCTTCGTACTTCTCTTTTTCTTCCTGTTAAATCCCTTCTACATCGCCTACTCTACTCCCTTTTTGTCTCTCTGCGTTCTTTCTTGATTCGTGTCGGCTAGTAATTCATTCCTTTATTCCCCAGTTTCCCGCTGTGTTTATTTCTACCCGAACACTGATAATCTCTGTGAACGGCTGTTCCTCAACACATTGGTGCGAACTTGGGATGGCGTCTGGAACAATGCAACACATCGGCAGACCAAAGAATAGTTTCAAGGCTCTTCATTGCCGTACACATAGCGTTGAGATTCTTCACGTCATCTCGCTATTCACTAGCTCCAATCGCGTTGATGTCACTCTGTTCACATTTCGATTGATACTTTTGTTGAGATACGCCATGTGGAAGAGAATCCATTGCGTTGGTATTGTTGTGTATCGAAAGACAGCCAGGAACCGTTTGTTTCGTTTGTGTAATTATTGTTTCACTTTATTATAAATCACCATTTGCTACTCCCACGATATGCTCTGAACATTGCTCCAGAACAAATCGTAGAATCCGCCCGCTGTATTTCGTATCTTCTTTTAGTTCTCCGATTCCTAACAATGGTTTTGAAATAAGCATATGACTTGGTAACATTTGTAAAAGTGCTGGTTTAATACAGTCTTGATATAGCTAAATTTAAAATAATAAAATATCACATTGTTACTTAGGTTAATTAGTTTCTGAATGGTATTTGTGTAATTCGCCCTTGAGGATCACAAATCGTATAAATTATATGTCGAATATGAAAATATTTTTTTAATATACAATTATACAAATTTTGAATTCGTATTCTCTTGTACTTCTAAAATAACGTGTACAAGTAACTGGAAACTGATATTCATTTTATATTTGAATTTTTCGTCATTCTGATGTCAACATTTACTACATTGATGTCAATATTTACTACTTATTTGCAGCTAATAATAGCTCGACCTCGCGTATTCTGAGAGTTCCTGCGCAGGGAATGCAAACTCTTTGCCTTCTGTCTGCCAACGCTCTGTGCCCTCCTCCCTTGACACTGCTGACATGGCTCAGAGACAGTTGTCTCTCACCGGCAGGTCCTTGTCGTAGGATTCGAGACACGACGGTGACAGGTTTTCGACACTGGGGAAATAGCTGGGTCGAATTGAACCGCCGCGCCGCGGCGCGCCGTCTACAGCAGACCACAACCTACAGGCTGATGTGGCCGGTGGTGATGCGTGCGTGCTTTCTCCGATCAACACCAGGCGAGGAGTACAACCTGGAAATGGGCCACAGAGCGCGCACGATTTTCCCGTCCTCATCCTTACACATTTCACACACACACACACACACACACACACACACACACACACACACACACACACACACACACACACACTTACATTCACTTCACTGTCACCACGGAGGCAGCCAGGAGTTAGAACTGGCCTCGCCTGGGGGAGGGTGTCAGTGCCCCGATTGCGGAGATACCATGTTGGGAGAAACTCGCCCTCAGAGCAGTCGATAGGTGGGCGTGGAAGGGCGGGCGGGGGAGAACACCGCCCTCTCCCGGGAGCTATCCTGCACTCTACTTACGGGACTTACGCCCAAAGCCGTTAACGCGCCCTGAAACAATCAAACAAGAACGCTTGATGGATCAACCTCCCCCTTGGCAGCTCATGTGCGAGGGTGACGTCGTCGACCAAAATGTGTTTGCGGTGGAGTCCTGGCGTTGAAATCACTCTCGTGAAGAATTCCGGCGACATTATCTTCTCCGATCGGTAGTTGTCCGTGGTTTCTCCGATGAACACCAGGCGATTGACAGAGCGGTGCCTTTTGACTGCGTGCGATCTTTCCTTCTCCTATCCTCACCCCTTACTTACACACATCTACACTACTGCGCTATCTAGCTAGTGTCTAAAAGTCCTGCCGCCGCGGGGAGTGCAACCCTAGGACCTCCCGGTCAGAGGCAGTGCAGCGACACCAAGTGGCGCCCTGAGCCACCCCTCGCGGCGCAACACCTCTAGTTCGTTCCCATCAATCGGGGAACATCAATTTTCTCACCGTCTTTTATTGTTTTGACAGAAACTACCGACCAACAAAGAATTTTTTGGCCTACTAGGAGTTGGGCAGGCAAGGGAGTGGGAGTGCCGTGGGATGGTGGCCAGTGGCGTAGCTGCAGTGGGTGTCACCGGGGGCGATGATACTGGTGTCACCCACCATAAATTAAGTATAAAAGTATCTACTGCTGCGTTGATTGTACATTATTTTATTAAAAATACAAACAATATTTGCACATGATATTTATAATATATTTAATAATTCTATGTAATTAAGAATAATTGCAATATAATTGCCATAAAATCATAATCTATGCTTATGATTTAAACGAATACTTATCAAATTAATATAAATAATTTTTAACTAAACCATAAAAATTATATAATTCCAACAATAAAGTTTTCGAACTACTAAAACTAATAAATATATAAAATTGTTAAGTAAACGCTTTAAATTATATAATTCCAACCACAAAATAATTTGATTGGTGTCAGCCCTAGCTCCGCCTCTGCTGGGAGCGCAGCGCGTCGTGCGTCGACCGCAGCCCCGAGGCAGCGCGCGCCGCCTCTCGCCCCACGCCCCCGCCCCCGCCCCGGCCCCTCCGCGCCCCGCCCGGCCACGCCGCGCCCCGCCACGGCCCGCCACGGCCCGCCACGCCAGCCCCGCGAGCCCTGCTAGCCATGCCGCGCCCCGCCGCGCCCCGCCTCGCCACGCCGCACTCCGCGCCCACCTCGCGACCCGCTCGGCCACGCCGCACCCCGCCACGGCCCGCCACGCCAGCTCCGCGAGCCCGGCTAGCCACGCCGCGCCCCCGCCGCGCCCCCCGCCGCGTCCCGCCTCGCCACGCCCTGGCGCCGCGTTCCCTTTGTGCGCCCGTCCGCCCGCCCGCCTCGGCGGCGGCGGCGGCAGGTACCCGTCCGCCCGCGAGAAAATTACACCCCTCCGCGCCGCCCCCGCCCCGCCCCCGCCGCCCCTCCTGGCCACGAGCGCGCTGGACGGCCAGCCTCTGGCGCTCCACGCAGCCAGCACAGCCTCACTGCCAAGTGGTTAGTACCTAGAGGAAACAAAAACTAAATATTTTACGATTAAGAAAGATAATGAAAATTTGTTGGAGTTTACTATGCCAAAGTGTAACTGCAACTAGGCTAAAAAAATTACATTTAAGCTAAAATGAAGTTAGTTTAGTTCATTTTATTTTAATTATTAAGCAAAGCCCTCCCTCTCAACTGCTTAAGGCAGCAGTTCACTGTATCCCGCTTAAGCAAATAAATTCCCGCCTCCTCACGGGCTGTGGAGGGGAAATACAGAAAAAAGCTCCTTGCAAGCGGTGCCTCTCGGCAGCCCGCAGGGTTCGATCCCCGACGGTAGCACAGTGTGCATACCAGCTGGTGCACAGCTAGGTCGATTTGGCGTTGGCAGGAAGACAATTCCAGCGCTGGCTGCTGTGACCGGGAGTTGTTCGTGGTCTCTTCAGTGCCTACGAGGCGAATGCCAGAGCAGTGCCTTAACAATCGGGCAATGCTCTGCGAACTACCTTGTCTTCCTCATCCTTGGCCCTTCTCTCCCCTTCCTCGCACTTTCACTTACATTCCCTTCTCTACATCTCGTACCAGAATAACAGTGAGGAGCGTAGAGGTTGCCTCTGCGGGGGCGGTGCACCGCCGGGGGAACGAACCTAAATGTGCAACCTCCAAATGTACGTGTAGGTTGCACCGGATCTTACTCCCCCGCTACGTCATGCAGTAGGCCTAATCTCAATCTCAATATTGGTTGAAGCGCTCGGACGCGTGAAATCATCAATCGACCAACGCGACGTTTGCCCTGTGTCTCCTCCTTCATCAGCCGCCTCTTCCTTCCTTGTCTCGCACCTCTCGTCCCTCTTCTTCCATTCCCCGCCCTTATTAAGCCTCCGCGAACAATTAATTTCATTTTTAAAATTTCAAATAACATTTTACATTTTCCCAATTTTTACTTTGTAGCCCGTACTTCCTAAAACCTAAGTATTGTAATCTTGCGCCGGAAAACGACAAATTTTCGACAAATAGGTAAGTCCTGGAAACTAAAAAGTGGATAAATCTTGTTCCCACGTATAGTAAAATACTATATAGTCTAACACTTTGTGGAGCCAGAATTCCTATTTTGTGGGTACTTGATACCAAAAAGTAGGGTATATTAGAATAAATTTGCAAAAAAAATGTATCTTTTTATTCCACGTATGCTTCTCCTGAATTTTATCAAGAAAGGTTTACAGAGGCCATGAAATTTTGTTAATTTTAATTGCATATTACAGGGAATATTTCATAATTTTTAGGTCATTAATGCTTATTTTTATTTCGAGATGTGTTAGGGCATACCAATCGCTCCCTAGCGATGCAAGTGACCGCCCCGCGTCGCCCCGCAGTCCCGAGCGGCCCGGCGCTTCGCTGCGCCACCTCCCCGGGGCGGGGGGCGGGGGGGGGGAGTGGGGCCCCGCGCGCGGCGTCTGTTATTTTCCTTTTAGGCCTCCGAGGGCTCCTGCGCCTGATGGATCGCGCTGCCGACGCTCTCTCGCGGCCGCCGCGCGCTGCTCCCAACTCACCCACGCCCCGGACACAATTCTCTGGTCACGGGGTAAAAGCTCTTAAGTCAATTTTTGGGCAAAATTGGGTTAAGTACAGATACTACAAGTTAAGCATCTACATTTTATTTTGGTAAAACGACCAAAATTCAAATCTTGCCTCCTTAACGAGAAAAAAAAAAAAAAAAAAAGCATTGGGAAATACCGTTGAGCATAGGACAAAGCGTTGGCTTAATAATCTAAATCTTGTTTTCCCCAAACTAAGATTTTTGACTTAAGTTTTACGCCGTGACCACAGAATTCACGAAATCCAACTTCGCGCTTACAGGTTAGCCAGGGGGTTTCAAATTTTCTTCCTCCACGGCTCCCGTGACCTAAACCCGGCTGCCCTGGTAACAAGAAGTTTCAAGTACAAGGGCTAATATAGGCCTATTCAAGATTCATCACAAATGAGTGATATAATAATCTATTCTATTTCTCCATTATAATTAGCTATTAAAAATAACACAACACTTGTTTGTCTCGTCGCGTCGCTCTCCCGTGTGCACGGGAACTCTCGATCTGCGTGGGAAGAATGATGAAATATCCCCGGTCCCGATGCGCGCTAGGGATGTACTACGTCGGTGCTAAAGGAGCTACAGAAGCTTATCGGTAAAGAACTTTCTAGGTTAAATTAACACACAATGAATTAGTGAAATAAATCACATATGTTACAAAGAAGGTGTAGTATGATAATACAAAATTATTTTGTAGTCATAAATGACCCAGGAATTAAAGTAAATCAAACCTAAAGGTCATGTTTAGTAAATCAGCCGGACGCCCCTGGGAGCCGCGACGCACCGTTTGAAACCCTGCGTTAGACCTATCAAGGCGGGACAGATGTCCTTGGTGCATCGTGTTCCAGCGTCACAGAGGAATTCCAACCTTATTTCCCTCTCGTATTCGAAGTGAAGTTGGCGGTGTTTGAACGTCGACAAATACGCGAGATTGCAAGGGGAAGTGTTACAGTACGAAATAATTACAATTAAATATTAATTATTTTGAATTTTTAAATTTTGACATCACATTCATTTTCAGCAACTCCGAAAATATTATGTACTAATATTATGCAAGTACATTTTTTATTGAATATACATACGTTGAAATTTAAAAATTGTGCACACTATTTTAATAAATTAATCACTTTTGACAATTCGACTTTCCGTTCATTCGATCTAGGCCCGGTCCCGTCCACCTCGATTGCTTGCTTGCTTGATTGATTCGTGTTTCCTGGCGCGTCAACTACTCAGGTCATTAGTCGCGTAAGAGTGTAGCGTGTTTTTTGATCGGGAGGTGGCAGTGATCTTTCCCCGCTGGGTGGCGAGTCCGTCGCCGACCTACCGTCGACAAGCGGGGTTTTCCACAACCAGGTATCTCCCACCAGCGGGGCACCTCCCCAGCCAGGACAAGCTTTAAGCTCCCGACCGGTCTCCCGGCATGTGTGGTAGAAATGCATGTGCATGAAAGTGTCAGTGTGTGTAAGTAAGGAATAAGAATAGGACAAGGAAGAGGAAGGAAAGATCGCGCGGTGTCCGTAGCCCCTCTGTTAGGGTACTGCTCCGGCATTCGCCTGGTGTTGATCGGAGAAACCACGGAAAACGCCGGTCAGAGCAGCAGGCCCCTAGAATTGTCCTCAAGACTGCGACTGAATTCGTTCTACCTACGTAGCTAGTGTCGAAAATCCTGCCGCCATCGAGATTGGAACCGTAGGACCTCCGCTCAGAGGGACCGCAGTGACATCAGCAATGAGCCACCTCTCCCCGTAAAGTCGACCTCGAATTATGGAGACTCTCCTGTAGCCAGAAGGCGTTCCGTGCGTGGCCTCCACTTGTGGCCAGCGCCTGCGCAGTTGGGCCCAGTGCGCGCCGCGCGCCGCCGTTTAGAAGCTCCTTTGCAGCCGCGCGGGGATTTCGACGAATGTGAAAACGGAAAGAAAAAACCGCTGATTCGCTGCTCGCCGTGGGAAGGACTCGTGCTCCACGCGCCAAGATCGCCTGCGCGTGTTGTGGAGTGGGCGAGAGACATTCGCTGCGGCCAGAGGCAGTTATCAGAGGCATCACTGTAAACCATGATGGTAGTCATCAAAACGTAAGGTGAAGGCAACAGTAATGTTCGTAGTTAAAAACATTTTCTTAGTTTTCGTAATTTTTTTGTAGTACGTTGTGTGAAACGTAAAAGGCGATTTGAACATTTTCTCAAAAGAACCCTGCCAGAGAATGACCAATTTTCAATTTTTTGTTAGTTCATTTTCAGACTCCGAGTATAATACAGTGGTGTCCACTTGAATATTATATTTTGGTAACGGTCACATACTGAATTCTGTAAAGGCTAGTCCATATTTTACCCCCTGAACATGTTTGAAAGAGTTAAGTGCAAAACAGTACTAGTTTGTTTAATATTATTAAAGCTTACTGTAATATTAATATTACTATTAATAACGTTTTCACACTATTTTTTAAACATAAAACAAGTTAAAAGGAGTAAAATAAATATGTTCTCGTATTTTCTACTCAACAACACTAGAAGACATGCTGCACATTCTGCTAGTTCCAAGCAAATGAGAATTCTCCAATTCTTATTTTTCAGATGATGAACTTTTGTGTTGAAGCAATTGCTATTACTACTGTCTCTTCTGTACATTCTAACGCCGAATTTTTGACGGAAAAAAACTTTATTGTTGGGCCTTAGTAACGATAAAGTAGATGTTAAAATGTCTGTCTGCAATATTTATAATCTTACTTAACCGTTCCCAATAATGCAAGAAAGTATGCGTTTTTGTTCCACCTCTTGCCAACATCTGTACATGAGAAAAATTCTGAAAAATGCACATAAAATTTAGGAACATTTTTCAGTTTCTTAAATACTCCATTGAAAGGTAGCATCCAAACCATAATACCCCTTTAAAACGCACTGTTGCAGTGGTCAATGTACATTCTCTCCAAAGATTTCTTACTGACTCTCAACGCACAGTTGAAACGAGAAGAGGTTCCCTGGATGCAACATGAAGTCAATGATTCGCACTTCGTAGATGTCACTGCACTCGCTCCCCGAGGCAATTATCTAGATATTTCTTCCCATAGAACTCCATTTGTGTCTTTCATCTTTGTGAAACCTGGGTTCCTTTGAATTCTGAAAGCTCTTATAAGAACAAGTCGCTTAGAGAACTTGGGTAGAGAAGGTACTGCAGGAAGGGAGCAGTTTGACTGATCGCGAAACAAATGAACACCATGTAGCGTGATGGCATTACGAGAGGTGGAGTCGAAGCCATTTCGTTACAGGGAGCCAACATTCGTTTACATAATGAACACCTTGAGTTCAGCGCATGGACATAATATGCAGTATTGTTTACAAGAGGAGCCAAGTAGTCCCTTCTTAGGTGAATCTCCCTGTAGTTCTTTTCTTGAAACAGCTTAAATGATATTGATCGTTCGAGTAGTAGTGGCAGGAGAGATGGACCTTCTATTTTGGTAAACAGGAAATTAATAATAATCCGACAGGCAGCAATAAAGTCACCAACGTTTGATGCTGAGTCCAGCTCACCGTAAAATTCTGATCAACCCAAATGAAGAAAGTTTTTTTTCTTAAGCACACTTTACATACTTTACATACTTTTTTTTAAAGAAATTCGTATTTATCCTTTTTTAGGATCATTACTCATTGTAGCCGTTTTTAGGAACTACAAACTTCACGTATTTGGCTCATATGTGATTGAAACGGATATGTGTATTAAAATAAATGAGAAATAAAATAGGTTAAAATCAAATAATGCAAGACCTAGTTATTAGATAAGCTTTTCAGAGATCATTGCTTACGCGTTCTTCTTTTGTTTGCAGGTGAGTCTTTGCGCCCAGCCCTGCGGATGAAGGTGTGTCGTTGGATACTGCTGTTGGTGCCACTGGTGAGACTGATTGTGTGTTGTTTCAATGTGAATGCTGTGATTTGTGTACTTGTGGTGCTGCTGGTGTGAATACATGTAACTGTGAACGTCTTGCTCCGCCTCTCACTGACATCTTGCGGTACAACGCACATGTCAGATGATAGTCGGCGTGAGTGTAATGTGTTTATTTCCAGGTATTTTCAGGTCAGCCATCTTCAACATAAAACTACGTGATCCCTCACAAAAGATAAATAACACATGTAATAATATTAACAGTGATATCCATATTTATGGGTATTCTTTTGAGATCGGGTTTAAAATGAAAGAAATTTGGTTATTTGTTTTCTATTTTACCTCTTAATCAATATCTGTGTTTCTTCTTCTGTTATTCAGGTTGATATTCAGACTCTAAACACAGCGACTGGTTGCCAAAATTGAAATTATTAAAGACATTGTGAAAGATTGAACTGAAAAACGAACATTAATTTCGTACGCATTGAATTAATGAGATGGATAAATTCTAGAGTACTGTAAAAATGGACAAGAACGTTGTCTGAAGGAGAATTGGGCGGTGCAAAGTGGCGCATAATCGCTCCTGTCGTGGCGAATGCGCTATCGAGCGCGGCGGGAAATGGCGCCGTCGAACCGCGTGAAGGATGCATGTCACGAAGTCTACAAGGAGGAGACTCAACTCCGGTGGTGGGGGTATGTACGAAAAACGTCGGCAGCTACTTGAAAAATAATACAAAAAAAAACCGGGCCCCTTCGTCTTCAGCGACCTCACGTGGCAATTGAAAGAACTACGAAGGCTTTCAAAACAGCCAATGGCAGCAAAGCATCGAATACAAAATTTAATTCAAACATTTTTTCTACAAAATTATTTACTACTTACTACTTCCTTTTCAACTTATTGTCTTCGGTTAACCACATCCGCACACCGCCTGGTAATCGGCGCCAACTGACCCACTTGGACCAAACGAATTTTGACGATTAGTGGCCGAGAAAAGCCGAGATAAGTTCCTTCTTTCGCCGCGTGATGTCGCTGATGGCGAAGGGGCCCGGTTGTTTTTTTTTGTATTGTTTTTCAAATAGCTGCCGACGTTTTTCGTACATACCCCCCCCATGCCTCCAACACCGGAGTTGAGTCTCCTCCTTGTAGACTTCGTGATGCATGTGCAAGCGGCAGTTCTCGCGGGGAGGGGGGGGTCGTTTAAGCTAGTGCAGGGGTGCCCAACTCCCAAGGCCTCACGGCCACACCTGACGTTCCCGAACTGATCTCGGCAGTTCGCCCGGCTGCTGTGGTTGGGGTGGGGGTGGGGGCTTGCGTGATATCAGGTCGTACCCTGCGTAACGCAGTGAAACAAATTGGGATCATTTGGAACTTCTGAATTCCCTAAAAAAATTCGCCGGCCGTTAGCATTCTCCCCCAGGCAGCACCTGAAGTCGACCTAGCTAGTGTAGAAGATGCGATACCATCGGCGTGCAACCCCACGAGCTGCCCTTAAGAGACGCTGCAGTGGGAACGCATGTTGTCGATGAGCCATCTCAGCCAGATTTAATAACGCGCGTTCATGTGGTGGGGGCGAGTGCGGGTGCTTGGAGCTACTTCCGGCCGACGCGCTGGTGGGAGATACCTGGTTGGGAAAATCCCGCTAGCCGACGCGTAGGCCAGCTAGTCATCCAGTACAGGAAGATCACCGCCACCACGCGATAAAACATGCACTTCACTTTCGGGACGAATGACCGTAAAGCCTCATCCAGCAGTTGATCGAAAGCCGTGATGGTTTCCTCGGTCGCGCGGTGTGTGTGTTATGGCGCTGTGGAGTGCTTGCGCAGCTCGACGCGCAGGTGTCCGCTGCGCGCGCAGACGGGTCGGGCAGGCGTGGAGCGCAGCCAACGTGCCCTCAGCCCTCCGCGCCTTGCAGCCCCCGCGCACACCCACCCACACACTGACCGCGCCAGGACGCAGGCGCCTTGCTGTTGAGAGGACTCGTGATAGACATTATCTTGCGAGCAGCAGCTACCGCTTAAAACCGTCAATTGGGTACACATCATAAGAACCTACCACAATCATAATAACTTCTGCAAATGTTGTCCCCTCCACTTGACTCCCAGTGATCTGGTTGCTACGAACACAAACGAAATTGTCAGCAGGAGGCCCTGACTCGGCTCTGTGCTTTCGCGCCCGTCACTAAACGCCGATTTGAATGTGTCCCTTCGCGCTCACGAGCTGGAATTGAAGTCATTTCCAAATGCGTCAACCAAATTTGGTGACGAATTTTACTAGGAGGCTTTACAGCGTTCGCCAATAGACCCTTCGTTACTTCTTTACTCGGTCGTCTACCTTAGAAATCGTTGTAATGAAGATGCAAATCTTAATGAGTGCATGATGTTGGTGATGGGGTTCACTCCTGAAAGAGGTTTAATATTTCTTACAGATTCATTTCCTTATTGGCGAGGCCGGTCGTCAGGACGTGGTTACGGGCAGTGTATGCATAGAATGGTGCGAGAGTGAGTAGGTGGCGGTTGCTAGGTACAAGAATACGTTCCTAGAAATTAGTAAGGACAACTCATCGTACAACCAGAAAAATAATGACTGCTGTACATAAGACTAAATATGTGATTAAACTTGGTCGTGTGTGTTTTCTGTTGTAGCTCTAAAGAAGGTTGAATAAAAATCCGAAAAGTGGGCATTTTGTGGCCTAAGCCCGTGAGAATTCCTTCTAGTAGTAGTTCATGTAATTAGTTTATAATGACGAAGTTAATTAAATGAGTACATGTTTTGAAAACGAGAGACGTTAGGAGCGAGTTTTCAAATTTGTACGAATGCAACAAAGCAACATTATAAACGAGTTGCACACGCTATTTTTTGTATGACAGCATTGTAAATTTATAAGAGAATCAAACTTAATTTTGCGAAACAACTTTCCTGTGATGTCCGAGTGTTTGACATCCGAGCGAGGAAACGGTGGTCGGCTGTTCCGTTTCCCTCCACCTCCCCCGATTCTCTCGCTGCGATTGGCTGGATGTGTGATGACGCAATCACTCGTGCCGTAAAAGCTAATTCGTCATCATTTGTGCCATAAAACGCCTGATTATGAACGATTTCTTGCAAAAGAAAAGGCCGTTTATAATGCTGGAATCCAAAAAAATGTAATGGTGGTTCGAGCGCCGCTGACATCTGCGTGCGGCGGCGAGGCGGCGGTGTAGGACACGGCGAACAGCGCCGGACAAGTGTTGAACACGCGGCGCGTCAGCGCGTTCCGCCTCGTGCCGCGCTGCAAGACGCAGCGCTGCGCGCAGGCGTTTCCTGGGCGGCGGCGAAACAGCTGACGCGCGGGCGGCGCGGAGGGGGAGGGAAACGCGACACCCGCGCGGCTGCGGCGCCGCCGCTCATCACCAGGGGAGCTGCACGTCGCTGAACGGAGCCTGTGCTGCGATTTTTCTAACTTTGCCCCTCAAGGCCCGCCTTCGCAATGGAACATGTCACTGTATTTCGCGTCTTGGCAGTCTTTCCGCTAGATACCGCATGATCGCGGCCGTATCAAGCAGTGCTTGCGATCATGCGACTTCTAGCGGTATGATGGAGAAATGCCGTGTGATAGTCCATCGTGGCCATAGGGGTTTGAGGGCCAGAGTTAGAAAAATCGCACTATAGTAAAAGGGCGCCGACAGAAAGACTTCAAATACGAGCGCAAATCGATGGTTTGTAGCGAGACGCTAACGTCTACAGGCGAACTATCGATGCAGCTCCAGACACGAAGACACGTGAAGGAACATAGCCGAAACTTCCTACACAATAGGAGGCGAACAGGCCCTCGGGAGACGAATAGTGATAGACTCCGCAAAATAATTCGGTCGTCTCGACTAAGCAGCGCCGAGCGGATGAAGGGAAATACATTAGAGAATATATTACGCGCGGTGATGCGTTCATCACATTTACACTACGAAAACTTCGAGCGCATCAAATCATTTAAGCGCGAGAATAATAAACATTTCCGTTATCATAGAACCTTCATCATTTACGAAAAGACCTCATTATCTTCCGCTTCTCAATTTGCTGAAATGTGCGCAGGAGTTCCCCCGTGTCCGTGACGCAAGTGAAGTCGGCAGCGCGTGTGGAGGGCTCCGTGTTGGCAGGCGCGCCAACCGTTTCGATCATGAGTCCCGCGAGTGTAGTGCGTGTTGTGCTGCTACAGAAGTGGTAGTCTAGAGAGATGCGACGCCCGTTTCCGCGTCGACTAGCGCTCCCTTCCTGGCTTCTGCGCTTCCTGGCGTTTCCGTCAACGGGGCAGCGCGCGGCCGGCGCCAGCTCTGCCTCCTGGCACACTCTGCTTAAATGCCTTCATGTTCTTCTACGCTCTTTGTATTTCGCTCTGTTACAGAAGTAACGGGGGTGAATAAAAGTTTTTTGAATGCGCCGATTGTACGAATTAATTAGCATCGTGAAAAGAAAAATAGAATGACAGTCGACTCCAGTTACAGAAAACTCGGATATAGTGAACCGTCGGTTATAGTAAACTTTAGACACGGTCCCGTTTCACATACATTACAAATAAGCCTAAGAAGTTTCGGTTATAGTGAACCTGAACCTCGGCTATAGTGACCGTAGGAAATAAGTCCTGGAAATTCATTGGATCTCTTAAGTTATTAGGGATTAAAAGGGCCTTCGGAGAGTGGGACGGTGTTCCAACAGTGCAAGAGGCGTTGAAAGATATCATTAGTACATTACCATTCTTAGAGAGAGGACAATGGAGAATCAAGTATGGACAGAGCACGAAGTCTAGAGAAGAATCTAATGAAAAATTTATGAAGTAAACAATGATTTCTTTTACATACAAATGACGATATTGAAATTTTCATTTCGTGCTGTTTATGAATTTTGGTGAATATTAATAAATCAATCGTTGTGGAGAAATTCTATATAATTTTGATATCATCGGCTACAGTGAACCAAATATGTTAGACTGCAGAAGTTCATTCTAATCGGAGTCGACTGAATTAAAGTCCGTGAAAAGTAACTGATGAGGGGAAACGCTGAGGTGCCGGTCTGCTGTGTGGGGGAATTCCGAGCGCTGGCGCAGCTGGAAGCGCCGCTTGTGCGTCGCGGCGTCAGTGCGAGGCGGCCGCGCAGGTGTTCGGCGCTTTCACGCGCGCCCCCGTGGAAAATGGCGCTCTGTGGAGCCCTTTCGCCCCCGCCCCCCACCCACCCACACCCTGCCCCCGCCAACACCCCCGCCCCACACACGCCCCGCGCCCACACACTCGCCCCGCCCCCGCAGACGCCCTGCTTACAACGCTCCCTCCGCCGTCACGTCGGCGATGATTTTACCACTTCTAACAACTCAGAGGGCGTGCGCGATGAGGAGTTTTTTATTTATTTATTTTTTTATTCAAATGATGTACACTTTTTACTCGCGTAGAATCACTAATCAATCAATCATTGGAAATAAGCTCTTCGATTATTGACAACACAAACACCGAATGCATGCAACGCAAGTAGACAAATAGCACGCATTCGTGAGGAAGTGTAAATAGGATTCAGCGATTCAGAAATAAAATAGATTATGGAACCTGTTAAAGTAAAAAAACGGTAAAGGTACCGTCGTGCAATTGCACTCAGGCCGATGTGATGTGACCCGAAGGACAAGTGAAGGTTGGGCACAACCTATTCGTCGCCGTCGGCACAAGGAGAAGATTGTGTGACGAGCACAACGCTCCGGCCGCCTTTGCCCCCAGGAAAGACCCTGGTACTCATTTGGACCTCACAGCCGCCCTGAACGGATATCAGATTAAAAAATTCCTAACGCCGTCGCGATTCGAATCTGGGTCCTTCAGGTCTGGAAGCCAGCGCCCTACCATCGAGGCTCCAGATGCTGGTATTAAAGTAGTTGCTGGTAAACATAGTGAAACCTGTTTGTAACGGACAAGCTCGGAACCAGAATAATGTCCGAAAGGGACGTGCCCGCTATATCGAGGTTCTCACCCAAAGTTTTCATTCTGGATTCGCGAGGAATTTTCCCAGACATCCTGGAACTGGTAATGCCCTGCCGTTTTGGCGAACGAAGCCAATTGTGGTTTGGTAGTTTTTCAAAGAAATGGTACTTATTTTTGGGTACTTATTCTTTATTGCCCCCGAAATATTTTCCATTTTTCGTAACTATTGCATTGGTGGAGCTGTTGTATTTCGCGCACAACACTAATGTATAATAAATTCAAGAAGAAATTCTCATTTTCCAAAAATTGATCGGCGACAGTGTATAAAACATATTTATAGTCTCGTGAATTTCACGTGCAGCATCCTAGATGTTAGATGCTCAATGCACCAAAAAACAACATTACGTCAGCCTCCTAATTTGCCTCTTTCTTTGAGAAGTGGTTGAGGGTCAGGGGAGCCCCGAATCCAGGTCGAGTTGCGCGATATCAAAATCGATTCGAAATCGGTGCGACTTGCGAACATGACGCTCTTGGATATTACTCAAAGAGTTCATGAGAAGATGTTTAATTCGTATGCTGTTTTCATCGAAGAATATATGAGGACCTTGGGACAATAACATGTTATGCCACTTTTTTGATGAAATTGAGATATTAGTGTATTTCGATGCCTCATAGATGTATGTAGATGTTGAGTTTTTATTTTTAATATTCACTACAAGATGGCAGTGGAATTTATAATTAATGTTCTTTATCCCAATGCGTAGAATGCAATTACTTTACTTTCCTTTTTCTCAAGACTTACGTGTAGTGGCATAGCATGTTATTGCCCCGAGGTCTCCATATTAACTTCGTTATCCGTTCTCGAACTTATGAACGAGAATTAATCATTTGCAATTCATCGACGGGGCGGCGTGTCTCAGGTTTTTATATTTTGGCTTCGCTTCCTCTGAAGAGGCGTAAGGAGCGACCGCATCATCAATTACCATTGGAGCTAATGGGTGCGCGCGGTGATGACCGGGCAGGGTGACGGCAGTGATGTGCGTCTACACGTAAAGAACCATAGTCTACGTCTACGCGTAAACAACGCGTAGACAACGTACCCTGCGTAGACAAAGGTAATCTATGTAGACAACGGTAATTATCTTTTTTTTTCTGGGACAGGGGCGAAACTACGAGGGCCAAGCTCCGACCCCGAAAGCCATTTATTTATAATTACACTCAATTTATTCAAAACAAATACGACATACTGATTGGATCATACCCAAAGGCCATTATGATGCCATCAAATGCCATTATGAACAAACGTATTTAAAATTTCAAGTTAACATTGTTTTCCTTCAAAAATATGTATGGGGCGGATGAGAATCGTGACTGGATTTGCCTTCTTCTCCTGCCTCAAACTTTTTTTGAGTCATTTGATGTGAAAAAAATAAATAGTCTACAGAGAATACATTGTCTACGTAGTCTACGCGTAAATAGAGTCATGTAGACTACGTGTAGATTACGTGTAGAAAACACGCGTAGACGTAAAATTATAGTCTACGGCACAACTCTGTGACGGTGGGTCGATGCCTTCGTGTCTGAGTTCGAGGCAGCGGTTATGGCTCTCCGGATTAAAAAGACACTTCATTTACTCGTTGACGTGAAAAATACTATGCACATTTATTAGTATTACAATGGAAATGGAAACCCTTTATTAGGAGAATGGTGGTATTTGAACCGTATCTGGCTGATAACATCGAGTGTTATTTACAGAAACTGTTAATAAGGAGTAGTAATCATACATCGGACATCGTAGTTCACAAGTACGTCGGCTTAATAAATGTTATATTGATTATTGAACTTACATGTCCTAGGTAAACTACCAGTAATGAGATATTTCCTAAGGTTGCTTGCCAAACTCTAGAATACTTAGTAGGTTTTACTCTTTTGAGCTTATGAACAACGCGACTGTGTTACAGAAACAATTGTCTTACTCGTGTCTAATTATCCAGTCGCTGAGAAGGCAAATATGGGAGTCAAAACTGAAATGTGGAAATTTGTAATAGTTGTTAACAATTTCAATTTATTATTTGTTTCATTTTACAAAATATGTATTGTAATTTGTTAAGGAATTCAATTCATTTTCTCGAATTTTAGCTTGAAGTAAGTTCTTTAAGTCAACTGCTCAATATAGTATTGGTTGCAAGCCCCTGAATTTCAAGGCGACAGCCGTTCATACGTTGTCCATTTGTGAGGGAATGTAAAATACTAATTACATAATGTGTGGGCGGTGAACATAACACTATTTGAAAATATTCTTTTCTTAAAAATTGTCAGTTTTCGCTTGGCTGCAGTTTGTTTATTAATTTATTTACATGTCCCGATTTTGATGCAGTAGGGGCCGTTTGAAAATTACTTCGTAGCGATAACGATCAAATGCTTAACTCAGTAATGGAATACACTCGGCCGTGGACAGTCGATATTCTGCAGTCTGAGGGCGCTCGCCGCACAGCAAGTCGAAACCTACAGTGCTGCAACAGCAAATGCAGTCTCGCATTATTACTCAACACCAATCTGCAAAAATGTTTCCAATTCCTTGAGGAACTTGTACCGACTTTCGCCGAAGCTTAAAAATCGTAATGTCTACCTCATTTTTTCCAACGTGCAATTTTGGAAAATTCAGAGAGTTCGACGAAACTGAGACGAGAGAGGACGGAGAGGGTCGTGCGGGGAGAGGTTTGAGGGCTTCCGCCGGGGGTGGGGAAGAGGTTGAGATGGGAGGAGAGGGCTGTGGCGGGGAGGGATTGAAGCGGGGAGGTGGTTGAGAGGGGAGGAGTGACGGGTCGTGGGGGAGGGGTTGAGGCGGGGAATTGGTCAAGAGAGGAATGGAGGGTTGTGGGGAGGAGGGGCTGAGGTGGAGAGTTGCTTGAGCGCGGAGTGGGGATCGTGGCGGGGAGGAGGTTGAGGCGGGGAAGTGGTTGAGAGGGGAGGAGTGGCGGGGAGGTGCTTGGGCGCGGAGTGGCGGGCCGTGGCGGGCGAGGCGAGGCGAGGCGAGGCGAGGCAGGTGCCCAGCGCTCACCTGTCGCCGGGGAACCGGTTCCCGCGCGGGGCTCTTGGCCCGCCCCCGCCCCCCGCCCCCCACCCGCCCCCCCGCCCCCCTCGGGCCGTTGCCCGCCGCCCGCCGGCGCGCCAAAACGCTCGGCCCCCGCCGCCGCCGCCGCATACGCCACGCTGCGCTCCGTCTGCGAATTTGCGCTGCCGGCGGCAAAATACAGTCCTCTCCAGGTTGGAGCGAACCCTCGGTTCAAGTGAGCTTAAGTCGCTGGGCGCCATTTCACTTACATTAGAAACAATCCTAAGAATATTCGGTAACGCTGAACCTGATCCTCGGCTGTACTAACATACGAAGAAAATAAGTCTCGGAAATTCATGGGATCTCGTATGTTAGTAAGCGAGCAAAAGGGCTTTTAGAGAGTGGGACGGTGTTCCAACAGTGCAAGAGGCATTCAAAGGTGGTGTGACTACATTACAATACTAAGACACAGAGGAGAATGCAGAACGAAGTATGAAGAGAGCACGAATTCTGGAGAAGGATCCAGATAAATTTACTACTGAAGAATGTGCGATCTTCCAAAAAAGGAAACTAATACGTTAATTTACCAGCTTACTTCAACGAAATCTATAACAAATACACTGGATATACACACATCTTCACCGATGGCTCCCGTTAAAGAGATCGGAGCTGGCTGTGCTGTACAAATCAAAGAGACACTATTACAAACAAGGCTAAATGATTATTGCTCTATTTTTTATTGTGAAGCATACGCCATTCTTCTCGCCTTAAAATATATTCAAGAACAAACCGAAGACAAATTTGTTATATTTACAGACTCCAAAAGTGTGCTAGTAAGTTTAAGTAATTCTGAAACCAGGAACCTATAGTAAATGAAATAGCTGACTTATATTATGACCTATTACACATCAACAAGGAATAATTTTCATTTGGATACCATCGCACCGAGGTATTGCCGGTAATGTATTAGTTGATGAAGCAGCAAAAGACTCTATTAATTCACCTTGGAAGAGCACCCAGTTTCCCACAATGACATAAAAAAAGAACTTCATCAAAGAAACAAGGATCTTTGGAATACTGAATGGACAAGATCACCAAACTCACTACATCAGATCAGGAAAAGTATCTTCGATGACCAACTCTCTTACCTTCACGAGAGAAATATCAAACTGTGCTCACCCGTTTAAGAATTGGCCATTCCAAACTTACCCATCAGCATCTACTAACAAAAGAAATGCAAAAAAATTGTGACCAATGTCAATCTGCCCTTACTATACCACACATATTACTGTTCTGTTCCATTTACACAGATATTCGCAAAAAAATATGCAATACCTCTCACTCTCCCTGAAATCCTTAACAACAAATACCACATTCAAAATGTCATTAAATTTTAAAGGAAATTAACCTTATCAATAAACTGTAAGAAACCAAAAATCTGTTAAACACCAATATTGTCACAATGTTATATCAAATAATGTATTAGTAATGCCCAACATGTATTTTGATGATTTATGTGATGACTTATATTGATGATTTTTTGATGATTTATGTGATGATTTTATTTGATGACTTATATTGACAAATTATGTATTTGTGATTTAATCTTAAATTTTGTTGTATGCTCTCATGTACATTGTATATACTGTATTTTGAATGTGGTCGCTAATGACCTAGCAGTTCATGCGACCTTTTAAATAAAGCATAATTTTAAAAAAAATGTGCGAAGTAAACAATTGAAAATAATTGATATTTTAAATACAAGTAAAGATAATGCCATTTTCAGTTCGTGTTGTTAATGAATTCTGGTGTATCTCTACATTAACAAAATGATTTTGGAGAAATTCTATTTAATTTGACATCATCGGATACAGTGAACCAAACGTTAGTCCTCAGAAGTTAAACGGCTGCTCCGATGGACAGTTTCCCGTGGCGCCTCCTCTCCAAAACGGCTGAACTACAACTGAATCTTCTTAGGCTTATTTGTAACGTAAGTGAAACGGGTGCAGTGAATTAAGTTCACTGTAGCCGAGAGTTCACTATATCGGAGTTGACAGTATGCAATTTCAATACTCTATTCATTATTAATGATTAGAATTATTAAAAACCGTCCCATTTATTCGGAGACTCCCCTTCTTCCCAACAAAAAGTCGTGACGGAGAATAAAATAGATTTAAGGTCCACGGAAGGTTTATTTTTGCTTAATATAATCTGGTGTCCTCACGCAATGCAATATTTTCCCCCGAATACGAAGCGCGGGCGAAATGTGACCTTGCCTCTGCCCTTGGGCGCCTCTGCGGCGGCGAATAAATGGGCGAAGCAGCGGAAAGCGGCGGCCGCGGAGCGCAGCCCAAAGGCCTGGAGCCCTCGCGCGCTCCCGCTCCCCCGCCGCTCCCGCCCCGCCAGAGGAGAAGCCTCCACCGCCCGCGCGGGCGCTCACTCAGCCCCTCCCACCCATCCTCCCATCCTATCACACACTCTCCCACCCATCCACTCACCTGTCCACATACCCATCCGCCCACCCACCCAGCGATCCATCCACCCAGCTCACCACTCACCCATCTATCCATCCACTCATCCAACCCTCCCCACTCACCCAATCCATCCAGCCGCACACTCAGCCACTCACCTCCCTCGCCTGCTCGTGCCCATCCACCCGCACAGCACTCTTTCCTCCGCCCTTCCACCCAGCGCTCTCCCTCCCGCCGCCGCCCGGGGCCTCGGAGCAGGTTCCTCGCGTGCTCCACTGCAACGCGACACCCGCCCCGCCCCGCCACAACCACTCACCTTCAAATTGGATTGCACACGACGGATATCGTCCCTTCACCCAAGCAACAACGAAGGACATACTCTTGCTACAGCCACAACTTCACAACTTCTTTAATGAGTCAACATGCTGCTTCAAAATACGAGTACAATTTTTTTCTGATATTTTCTCAATAATGTAATGCAGGTAATCAACAGTTTTCAAAGTAATTAATTCGAATTTCTTTGGGGATTTCTTGTGTCTAATTAAAATACAGTCTGTATCCACATGGTTCAATTCTTGCCTATGTAGCTTCGCGTAACTATGGAACTACATGTACAAGGTACAAGTTAATTTGATGGATTGTTTGCAGTAATGAGTTATTTTCGATGAAAAGTGATGAAGCTCCAGGGCACAAATGACGTTCCGTCATTCCGCGCTCGCCAGTGCGCCGGCCCGGCGGAGATGGCTCAACGAGAACCGTTGCTGCTGCCGGACGTCGCGTCGTAGCATTCCAGTCCCCACGTCCCGACGCGTCGGCGGGTTTTAGGCGCCAGCTATTTATAGCTCGGTCGTGGCCCCGGCTCTGGCGGCGCCCCGTTGGAAGAGACACGTGGAGAGGGAAACCTCGGCAGCGGCGTCTATGTCGGCGCCGGATCTCTCTCTTCGAGGAGGGGGAAACTGCCATTTCCCGTTTTTCGCGTTTTACACTAGAGATGCGACATCGACATCGATGTTTTCGAAACAGATTTTTTATAAAAACATTCACCTACGATTAACATCGATTTATTGAATCCGATGTTTTTTTTAGCGTGCATGACATGTTTTAAGAGGTTGATATTTTTATTTTACTTTTGTACTAAAAATATAATTATAAAAAACATAATATAGTTTTCGGTTATCCATAACAACTACATTCTTCAGACAAGACACCATGAGTGAAAATAAATTAGTTGAGTTTTTACTGCAAAATGTAGGGTATAATTGTGGTAGTTATCGAATAAGATAACACTTTTTTTTAACTTTAATTATTCTGCAAAGCTTTTTGACTTTATTATAGAATGGTTGAGACTGACAAAACAAACACGATCACCGTGACATGAAACGCCCTCCCTCGGCGTTAATATTGAGGTTACTAAAATACGAGGGTAATGGATCATCGCTGTTTAGGGCTCGATGTGTCCTGGTTGTGCTTGGCCCCTGGGGCGAGCGCGCGGCGGCGGTGCCCTTGCCCAAGGGCGCGGGGGGGGAGGCCGCGGCCGCTGTTTGCCGTTCACAAGAGCAGACGCCTCGCGCGACTGTCCGCGCGGGGCCACAAGTCAATATTGCCCGATGCGGCGCGAGGACGCGGGCGTCTGTCGGAGCGGCCCTCGCCAGCGCCCGCACGCCCGCGCGCATGCGCCGAGGCAACTTCGCCCACTTCCAATATTCGGAATTCCTAGCTTCTGTTTTTGTTGGTATTTAAGGTCGCATCAACTTCTAGGTCATTAGCGACCACTATTGGACCTAAGGTATGATATACGAGATAGGATATACGGATTAACGTTATGGTATGAGGATGAAATGACTTGGTGATGGTACAGGGTGAAAGGACGAACACATGCAACCATGCGCGAGGCGGGACTGCAACCCGCGACCCCACGGTCCGAAATCAATACGGCACTATTTTCTTAGCGGTCTCGGCCACGGGGCCGACTCGTAGTTTTTATACACATAAAAAAACTGATGTCAGACTATAATTGCGGATTCGGTGGTAAAACGGTTGGCGTATCGGGCTGTGGTACCCTCGTTTGCGAGTTCAACCCCGATCGCGGCCAAGTCCTTCATACACCATCCTTCGCATGGGAAGTAAAGCCGGCTGTCCATTCACAGTATGGAATTTCATGTCAACGTAAGATTTTAGGATCAGGAGAGTGCAATATCTGTGCTTTGACTCAATGTAAATGTAAGTTTCAATGGTGACAACGATTGTATTGTGATATTTATTCAATTTCGGGAGCAGATACAATATACATTTCTGATTTGATTATAACAGAAAATGCACAGTTTGTGCTCATTTTCACAGAAAAGTTTTCAAAAAAATTCATTAGAAGTGATTTCAAGCACTTGCGCTTACTAATGCAATAATGTATAGAAAACACAAAATACACACAAAAACACAATATTTATAGAAAAAGTAAAAACACACAAAATTCACGACGTGAGAGGTATTTAAAAAATCCCTTTGTGTAATTTTTGAAAAATCAAAAGAATACATCAAAATGGCGTATATGTCAGGTAATTCAGTGTATTTAGCACCATTAGTACACAAAATTTAAAGAGAATTTCGAACAGTTTTTTTGAAATTGCCTTTAGTTCACGCACAATTACATATTATATACATATACACACATTCTCATTTAAAGATTAATTTTGAGGAACAAATTTTATTCAGAAGAAAAATCTCTATCGTTAATAATCCAATTATCGGAACACGTTAAAAATTTTTAACTTTTTTAATAGTCGGAAATGCAGGTATTAAACCATTCTGAGAACTGCGTCATATGCTTAATCGTCTTTCTCAACACCCGAGGAGGTCGCTTAATAAAAATATTGAGCCATTTTGAGAAAAAAATTGAAACTGTCCTTGATGCTTCATGTAAAGTACTTCCAAAAATTGAAACATCGATTTCAAATTCAAGAGACCGCAACACCACCAAAGTTGGTTGGGAAATATCAATTTCGGTGAGAATCCTTCGTACGGTTTAGTCGTTAGCCTTACACACAACCGGACATTTTCCCACAAACCAATTTTCAGTATCAAGGATCCACAGAACGTGGATTCTGGGTACACAACATGTTAGAGGAAATAATTTACTACGTACTAGCGGAACGCGGCAGACCTTCCGCCCTTCATCTCCCTCTTTCCGCTTCCATCTCCTTTTCTCTCTCTCTCTCTCCCTCCACCTCTGTCTATGTCTCCGTTTCCATCTGTTCCGTCTCAGTCTGTCTCTCTCTCTCTCTGTCCCTCTCATTCACATTTAGTTGCAGATTCTGCACGTCTGAGCAGGTGAGGTAGTATCGAGAAGCGCTGGACCAGCAAAAAATAATAGAATGCTCATGAAGGTCTCATCCTGTAGATTACGGCCGGCGTGAGAAACGGTTTTTTGAGGGCATTCGGCCTCAAAAAAAAAAAAGTTTTTAATGCCCTAAAACGCTTCGTTTAGGAGTTATTTAACGATATAGACTCAAAACGCTGCTGAGTGTTGCAGGTTGCATTTCACATGAACATTTTGTTTTGTTCTATAGCGTCATGTAGTGGATATATAACAAAATTAACAATACATAAACATTCGGGGTAGAAAACACGATGAGTGTGTGATTTGGTTACTTTAATAAGTATTTATTTCAAGTGTTTACTTTCGTGTCCCGGGAGCACATGATCAGTGGTACGCAAACTGTCAACGTCGCTTCCTTCCATTCGCAACGGTCAATCACCAACGTACTTTAATCGGACCGTAGTGCATGTGTGTGTGTGTGGGGGGGGGGGTGCGTGTCTGTTAAAATTCAGCTCATAGGTTTCATCTACGAATGACATCCTGAAGTTGATTCGCCTGTGGGCGGCGCGTCTCCGCTTCCGTGCGTCAGCGCCCTTCCTCTGTTCCCGCTCCGCCCGCTGCTCGCTCGTCCCCGTGCGCCGCTGGAGACGCGGCTATCTTATCGCGCGCGGCGTCGCATTGCGGCCGTGGGAAGACGCGCGCCCCCCCCCCTGCCCCACGCGACGACAAGCGACGCTACGAGACATTCAGCGGTCTTCTTCGTAATCACCCCAACATAGTAAAGGAAAATCTCACTCAAATTTCTCTACGTTAAACCATGGGCCTCAACACGGCTACAATACTCAGCAGAAACGTTGTCTACTTCCAACGGATATTTAAGGACGGAATGGCACTATCAGGAAGAATGGAACCCCACTCACAATTGATTCTGTAAATTATATTCTGTAATGCTGTGTGAACCAAGATTTGTTCTCAGAATCAAGACGTCTGCATGCGATAACAAGACCCCTTCAGACACTGACCCTGATATTGACTAATCTTATTCCGTTTTCATCACTCATTAATTGTAAATTCCAAGCCTGATGCGATGCTGTCGATTTAATCCCGTCGCGAAATGCTTTGTTCAACTAATAAAACTGTATAACAACATTTTTTGCATTCCAGCATTATAAACGACCTTTTCTGTCGAAAGAAATCGTTCATAATCGGGCGTTTTACGGCACAAATGATGACGTATTAGATGTTATGGTACGAACGATTGCGTCACCACACATTCAACCAATCGCAGCGAGAGAATTGGGGGGAGGTAGAGGTGAACGGAACAGCCGACCACCGTTTTCTCGCAGGGATTGCAACTACCCTAGACATCACACGAAAGTTGTTTCGCAAAATTAAGTTTGAATCTCTTATAAGTTTATAATGCTACAATACAAAAAATAGCATGTTCAACTCGTTTATAATGTTGCTTTATTGCCTTTGTACAAATTTGAAAACTTGCTCCTAACGTCGCTCGTTTTCAAAACCTGTACTCATGCAATAAAGCATAACATTCTAAACTAATTGCATAAACTACTAGTCTTTAATTGAAAAAGTAACTGTTTTTTTAATATTTAGTGTAGACGTTCTTACAAGAAAACTATACAATATTATATGTTCGGAAATCTCAATCGTTGCCCTTGACGTGCGCCCATCGCCCACATCACACTTTTCCCTAAGAAGCTCAGAAAGTAGCCATTTTACGAAGGCTGCACGTGCGCCGAGTTAGTCTTCTGAAGAATCTGGAAACCGCGAAGTCACCCCGTTAAACACTTCTGTGAACTTCATCAGGGGGCGAAACCGCAGAAGACCCGAGGGATACCCGAGGCTCATAACCAGAGGCGACTCTGCCGTGAGGTCGCGTGTTAACGAGCCTTCTCGGTTTTGGCTGTGCGTTGATTTGTAATATCTTGTGAACTAGTACAAATTGTTTTCTATGAGGGTGTTATTTTTATCCTTTTTACCACGGCCCAACGATAAGAGTTTTTTCTGGTGAAAAATCGCTGTTTTCCGGAGCAGGATTACGTAACTTTATCTTCTTACGTAGTATGGCGAGAAAGTATAAATATAGAACTGTTTTTTTAGAAAATTTTGAAACTGTGTTTCGTGGAAAGTACCGCCAAAATCAATTTATCCGTTCCAGATCGTAGGGCCTCGAGTTCGTCCAGATCGATTGGAAATACCAATTTTGGAGAAAAACGTCTACGATTTAGGCGCTAGCTGTGGCGACGGCCGGCCGGACAGCCACAGCGAGGCAGAAACAGGACAGTCAGAGACAGACACAGACAGAAAGAAAAAAGATCTAACGTCTGCCGTCAGACTTTTTTGTTTACTTGCTGGTCTTTTTTATTTTTACACTTTATTATTATTTTTTTTGCCCAACAGGCAGGGATGTAGCTTTGACCAGACACGGACGTGCAGACGGTCGGGCGGACTGATTGTCGTGAATTATCATCTACCCACTTAGTTGTCCATAAACAATATTTCCTAATACAACTCTTATGCTTGATGATCCAGAATCTTTTTTTAATCGCTGAATGTTATCACCACGCGGCTTCACGTTTGGCTGTGTTTCATTAAAAATCAAGCTCCATTTTAAAATATTCACCGAAAGAGGGGCGTTCTGATGGACGATGCGATAACAACACCCCTTCAGACAACGGCACTAATATTGGCTAATCTTATTCCGTTTTCATCACTCATTAATTGTAAATTCGAAGGCCTGATGCGATGCTGTCGGTTCAATCCCGTCGCATAATGCAATGTTCAACTAATTTGAGTTCAAAGACTGACGCAAATCTCTTCTTAAGGTCTTGAGAGTGTGCGGCTGTGAAGTCTTGTAGCGCAGTCTTGCGGGCTTTAGGAGAGCGCAGCGCTCAAAGATTGCTGCAATTGTGAGCGTTGTATAATAGACAGGGGAATGCGGTGTGATAACCCTTTTTTCTTCTTCTTCAGCGGTTGCATACTCACACGAGCGGCGGTGGCATCGACGACGGAGACGAGTTTTTTTCCCTTCCTTGACCTTAAGTAGGTTCTTGTCCGACGCACAGTCTGGTGACACATGCGGCTCCGCAACATTGCACCAGGGCGGTACTGACATGTGACGAAACGAAAACTATCCATTCGCAGCTGGTGCAGTGGTCAACTACAATGTGGACGATCGTGAGGGTAGGTCAATAAAAGTCATTGCCAGCGTTTCGGCCATTTATTCGGCCTGCTTCATGGCTGTAAATATACAATAACAATACATAATAAATATACAGGTACTGCAATTGGTTAACACGATTTGGCATTACATAAGAGAACAGGTGTTTAAAAATTCATTTTGCTAACAAAAAACAAGGCAAAGATAACAATAACAACTATTTACCTGTACTTGCAAGAGTGTTGAGTGACATGTTATGAATTTATGTCATTTTTACAGTTCAGTTGCTCCCGCAGACAGGATGCGCGGTGTCCGTGTCTAGGATCAATATTACCAACTGTATAGTTCTGAGATTCCATTATTAGAAATTTGTGAGGCAAATGCGTGATACGAAGTCGAGATCAACACTTTTGTTGACCTACCCTCACGATTATCCACATGTTTATAATATGAGGTCAAGGTCAAGAAAATGACTTATCGAAAGTGGTAAACTATTATTCACATTTATCGTCCTTATGTTCGGAAACGAGGCACTGCATTTGAATCTGCAATTCCTGAATGAGACCATTTGGTAGCGGTAAATTCCCATACCATTTTTTGGCGGTTAATATTATTTACTGATTAACTATATAACTAAATTATATTTGTAATGTGATGACTCGTTTTTTAAGAAGCACGTGCACCACTTGCCTTGTGGGTCGTTCACTGGCCGTCGGCTGGTGTTGTCGCCGTGCACGTGGCGTTCATGGGAGAAGTAACCGCGTCTCATTTCAACGCCGAGGCTTCGCTTCCACATTTTGCGCCTTCGCGGACGCTGCGAGGTTTGCGTCGGGGTATTCTCTTATGATCTTACTTCTACGGGTTTTAATTGGAGCTTTTTGTAGTTATTTCTGCGATCTCTCCAGGGGCATGCACCCGTGATGCGCCAAGTATACGGTCTCGGGATGCGCATTGCAAAGACCTCATTCGCGGGCTTCTTGTGAAAACGACACATTGACATATACTTCATTTCCGTAACCTTGCCCCTGATAGAAATCAGCTGTTTCGCTGCCATCCAATCGGGAGTTTATTTATCACTACAGTGACGTCCCGATGGTGACGTTCAAGCTCTCGATTGGATGAAACCGTCAACAGCTGATTCCTGTCAGGGGCAAAGTAACGAAAATCTCCGTATAGGTAGGGGTTCATGGGGGCTCAATAGGCCCCCCTCTTACCCCGTCGCCAATGTGTGCATGCCACCGCTTCATTAATAGCTTTCCTCGCGCGTGGGGGGCGCGGGCGCGCGTGCGCAGGTATGCGTCCTGCGGCGCGGGCGCTGCCTGTCAATAGCGCGCGACGAGACTCGGCGGCGCCGTCCTCGCACTTGCTATTCGCGCCGCGCGCGCCACCGCCCGCCAGGGCGCGGGGGGGCGGGGGGGGGCGGTGAGCGCGCGTCGGGCCACAGGGCGCGAGGTGGCCGGCGGCTTCCCCCCGACGCCCCTTCCCATCCGGGCTGCCCCCCCCCCCGCGTGGTGCTCAAGTGCATGAAGTGCAAGGAGGTGGAGAAGGGGGTACAAGGAAAGTGGAAGAAACTTCGCGCCTTGGCCCGTTTCTTGTGATAGTGCTCCAGTTAATCGATTAGCGATTCCAGGCATGTCAACTGCCAAAGTCACTAGTCCCGTACGCGTAGTGCATGCATTTGCTCGCCAGGTAGCGGTAATCTTGCCCGGCCAGATGGTGATATTCAGCGAAGATCTGCCTGTCCGCTGGTGGGGTTTCCCCAGCCAGGTATCTCCTACTAACCGGTCACCGCCCCAGCCGGGACACGCTCTGAGCTCCCGACCGGTCTGCTGGCACGTGTGGCAGTGTAGTGCGCGTGTGTGTAAGGGGTGAGGAAGGAGAGATCGCGCGGAGCCCGCTTGTTGGGGTGCAGCTCCTTCGTTCGCCTGATGTTGAGGGGAGAAGCAGTGGCCGCGCTGAGGGCCGCTGTCGCTGTCGCGGGCGACGGCGCAGTGCGCGCTCCCAATGGAATGCGCCCCGCGCCAGGCGATAAGGGCACTCAAGGGCCACTCCGCCGCCGCCGCCGCCGCCAAGGGCCCTGATAAGGCGCCGGGGCAGCTCGCTCTCTCGCTCGGCCAGAAGGCGGCAGCCAAAGCCTCTCTGCAACGGGGGCACGACGCCTTTGCTCTAAGGAACGGATTTTCCACATTTTGAACCTATGGCATTCTCGTTTCCTCAATTTTAACATTAAAGGACAAGTAGACGAAAGTTTTTAAGTGAATTTTTGGCGAAATTTGGTTAAGTACTGAATCTACAAGTTCAGTATCTATATTTTATTACAGATTTATAATGTATTTTATTATTGTTACGACAGAAAAAGCGTTGGGAAATAGCGTTGTGCATTGGAAAAAGGCCTGGCTCATTAATTTGATCCTTGTTTTCTCCAAACTAACATTCTTGACTTAAGAACTTGTCCCCATGACCACAGAATTGTCAAAAGCACTTGAAAAGTCGACCGTTTGCGCTTTTGATTACGCACTATCTGGTGGACAAGTGTCATAAATAATTTTTTTTTCCACTTAAGAACAATGCCGTTTAGTATAGAAATTCATTTTATGTTATGACAAAACAAAACGACCCGTTTTTATGTTTTTGGGGGGTCATTTTTTCGTCGATTTCGACTAATAAGTCATTTTTTACCTTGTTACGTCATTTTTAGCTGATTTAATCGATTTTAATGTCGTTTTTTAGTACCTGCTACAAGCGATATTTACGAGAAGCAACAAACGTTCACCATAGAAGTCCTAAGTAGCCTACTCGATTTCTTCCGTCATATATTGTAATGTCCGCCGTTGTGAGTACGATGTAATCTAAGATTCCTATGACGCATATCGGCAGCATTGTCAGTTCGTCCGATTTCACGATAAATAAAGGCAGAGATTTTCTTTTAAACAACCGTCCATCATCAATAACATATCCACCAACAGATTGTGTTATACATCTGAAATGGACTTGATCAATTTTTTTACGTCATTTTTCTTCCCTTTTAGGGCATTTTAAAAACATTTTAAAAGGATTTTGTTGGTCATTTTTGGGAATGTTTTAGATCATCAAACTCCGCCTCCTAGTCATAAAACTCCGAGAGTCGGACATGGCGAGTGCGGCGTGTGAGAAGAGAAGCGGGTGGGGTGGGGTGGGGGAGGGCCAAGATGGCGGGGCCGGTTGCGCGCCGCGGCCGCCGCGCCGCGGCGGCGCTGGCGTCGGGGCCGGTAAGCCCCGTCCGCGCGCCGCCCGCGCCTCATCAACATTCCTCGTTGCACAATTTTCCAGCGCTCGCTCGCGTCGTGCGCGAGATTAAAAAAGGAGGAGAGGATGAAATGGAGGAGGAGGCGCGGAGGGAGCGAATCCTCGCAACGGGTGCCACGACGCGATGCGATGCGAGGGGGAACGAAGAAAGTGAAATTGTTGCCCGGCGACGTGTTCTCGACCTTGGGTTGGGGGACCTTGGCGTGACCTTGGGATGAGGGTATGACGTCCGGGGAAGGGCGCACATCGCCCCGAGTTGCCTGGATGCCACTATTGTTGAGTTCCAATAATTACACGATCTGATTGTCGCAACATATGGTTCCGTTTTCTGAGGCCGTCTTGTGTTGGCGCGTTGATGAAGCAAGCGTCACACACATACTTATTAACATCATTCAATCGTTATTCCTTCCCGTTCCTTCCTCTGGTTCAAGAAATCGTGGTAGGTGTCCGTAGTTGTAAGTTGTACGTGCTTGGGATGTTAACATGGTTTCTCATTTATGGTCGAATGTAGCGTGTGGGCATTGAAGATAAATTGAACATCTAAAGGCGATGAAAATATCATGAAGATTGATGACATGGAAACGTATTATGAGTATTACAGATACACTGCAGTATAAAATCTTCACAATGCGATGATGCTTGCCAACATTTATTTACAGATGTAAGACATATACACGATAACCTTCGCCTCGTCTTTTCAAATAGACTATTAGGCGTGTAGTTGTAGTTGTATAACGATCCAGCGTCCATAACGATCTGCAAGGTCTTCAAATTAAAGATCCAGAAGACATTTAATGTCTGTAAATAATACTACTTTCTCCTTAATAACCCCGCTTTCATGCAACATACGTGTTCTGAATGCCCTTCAAGTCTCACGCCTTCGATTCTCTCGCCTTTTCCATCCCCCGAGCCTTTGCAAATATCCGATTGTGAGTCGAGTTTTAAAGTACAGTACGACCCCGGTATTCAGAATTAATTCGGGGTGTGGTGTGTTTGGATTCGGAAATGTTCCGGTTATCCGAAAACGTGTACCGGGCATTTACAAATACATCTAGAAGATCAACAGACAATACAACGTAGCGATGCACAATGCAACATGCTATGAGAGAAAATGGCAACGTGGCGTAGCGATCGCATCATTAAGGAGATTCAGTTCCTTGTGGCAAAAGGAGATAACCGATTTTGCATTTTGCAAGTGATAATTACTGCTACATAAACATGTGATATACACCGTAGTCACCATTTCAACAAACGTTTCATTTCGACAACTTATGTCAATAATTATGGTCCGATTAAAATAAGTTGGTGACTGACAGTTGCGAATGGAAGGGAGCGACGTTGACAGTTTGCATACCACTGATCATGTGCTCCCGGGACACGAAAATAAACTCTTGAAATAAATACTTATTAAAGTAACCAAATCATACACTCATATTGTATGAAGCTACAGCTTCAGCAGCACAATTGTCAATCACCAACTTATTTTAATCGGACCATAGTTATTCATTCCACAGTAATTATAAAATCCTTTCTTTACACTATAAATATGCATTCTATTTATTTTGTATCTTTTTTCTCTATCCCGAATTTTGTTCGGATTACCCGAAATTTTGGATTTGCGGGATTCTACTGCAGAGGAATCTCCAAAAAAGTTGCCTATTACAAGAACACGCACGCTGTGCAGAGGGCGGTCACAGGTAGAGAGCGTCAATACGGACTGCTCTTGAAATGAAAGGCAACCACACGTAATGCAAATAATTACGCAACAAATGTAAGGTATACGGTGGCGTCTGCGAAACTTACTTTTGTTAAATTGATTGCGCTTATCACAAGCGTTCTGAAACGCTCTTCTTCGTCTGTTCGGCGTTCTTCACGTGCGCGTTGATCGGAAGTGTCTGAGCGTCGGCGTAGGGTGGGAAATTCAATTTCACAATAGTGATTGTCTTTGCGATTCCAAGCGCAAATGAAGACAGACGGGGCTGAACTGTGATGGCAGGTGAATGATTGTGAACGGCTGAGATGGGATGTCTGGTGGCACTGAGTAAATTCAGCGTTTATGATGGTTACTCAGTTGACGCGTGGACTACAGTTGGCACAATTCATCCATCCAAACATCACAAAGCTTTAATTGCTTAGACCAGAGGCCCCAAGGGGGGCGGCATGGACCCGCTAGGGGTGGGCGAAATTTTGAAAGGGGTCGATGTTGAATAGGGGTCGATGGGGGCCGAATATAAACCGGCGACTGATTGGTAAAATCACGATCCCATTTATTCTGAAAAATATGAATGAACTTGATCCTACGTAATTGCTTTGTGATACAAAGCGACAAAATAATAATTACAACTCCGCACCTCTTCCTTCGTGTGCATCGTTCATCCGTCGGGTGAGGGGTGTCGCTAGGGTGTGTGATTGGTCAATGTGGTAGAGCAGGTGGTGAGAACGTATGTTTCCGCGGCCGGACTCAGCAACTACTTGACCGCCCGGGCGGCGCCCAGGAGAGTCCTAGGCGCAGGCCCCAACGCCACGGCCGTTGCCCCCCATCCGTCCTCTGGGCGAAATTCTCATTTTCGCGTTACATGGAAACTTCTTAGTTCTTCGAGGTTCGCCCCCAACCACTTCCTCGATCGTCTGTTGATGTCCCATTTGTGCTTTTTCGTTATTGATCACAGAAAACTGAACTATTAATTACAAAAGTGGTCTTACAATGTAATGAAACCTTCCACATTTCGCTTAAAAAATCATATCCGATAAAAATGAATAGATCTTCTTAATTTTCGAAATAATATAACGTCTCTGTTTTGCGTATTCCCCATAGACCGTTGTCGAACTAGATGAAAGAAAGAGGCAGTCGCGAGCGCAGTCAGTTGGAGCGCCGTTGCACACACTTCGTGTACACTTCGAAAGGCGCGCGCCCGCGCACGGGCGGCCAATGGACAACCTGCACGCGGAAAGGGAGCGTTGGATTTGAATTTTTCTCATCGCACCAGACCAGCGCTAAGTCGCACCCTTAATTGGACGGTGTTATGCATCAACCGGCGAAGCGCCATTTTTGAAAAAAATGAGATATGGAAGCCATCAGTTGCGTTGGACCGTGATCTAATTGTTCGCAAAATTGTGGCGCAAAATCTGTAAAAATAGCCTTATAAAGAATAAAAATGTATACGCCATCAGTCACCACAGGGATTTTATGTTTCGCAAAAACCGGCTCTAAACCTAGATCTTTCAATCTGCTGTTCTTAATTTCACATTATGCAGGTACGCACCAGATATTCCTCTCATGTTTGTGTAGTTTGGCGCTTCAATGCGCTTCAGGCTTTGGCGCGTGAATGAAATAATTAAATTACAGTTTTTATAGCTGAAAATGTAATAAAACCTTTGAAAACGATTATCTCAAAAACTCGTATGATGCATAACACCGTCCAATTGAAGACCTTGCGCAATAACACGCTATGCCATAATACATAAGTTTCTTGGAAAATCAGGGTAAAGGTTTATGTATTGCATTCTACACATTGGAATAGAGAACATTCATTTATGAATTGCACTGCCAACTTGCGGCGAATCTTTACACTAAAAACCCAACATCTAGAAACATCTATGGTCGTCGAAATACACCAATATGAGAAATGTGGCAGAGCATGTTTTCGCCCAAGGCCTTCAATGTAGGACGTTGCACTGTAAGGCAATGGCTGGGTCGGGCGCTTTGTGCACGCGCGCTCGCCGAGGGCCAAGCAGCTGCGAGGCTCCAGGCGTCCAGCGCCGAGGCGAGGCGAGGAGCGAATCCATTGGCGACGCGGGCCCTTCGATTTCCGGGCGCCATCAAGGCTGCGGAGCACAAAGGCGCGACTTTGAATGAAGGAGGAATTCCGATCGCCGGCGCAGACGGGGCTCGCTGGCCAGCGCCCGCCCAAGCGCTCGGCCGCCGTCGCAGCGGCGATGAACGAGCAAGGATTTGGCAAAAAAGACATGAACGAGCAAGGAACGCGTGCGGAGTGTTACCACCTCTCCAGAGACGAATTTTCGGAGGGGAAATCCAAAAGGTGGAGGCGACGGTTCAATGGTTAGCGTAACAGACTGTTATACCCAAGTTCGCGGTTTCAAACCCGATCGATTTTGAGGAGCGAAAAAAATCCTTCCTTCACCTTCCGTCGGTGGGAAGTAAAGCCGGCTGTCCCATGTTAATAGATTTACTGCATGTGAAAGATCTTCAAACCTAAATGAAACCTCTGAGCAAAATTCAATATCGCCTGCTTCGTCGCCCAAGGAATACCTTCTTTCTCCAATAGTTGGTGAAAGGAGCGTAGCGAAATTTGCGTGGTCAGACGGAAGAGCAGACCTCATCGCCTGAGTCTCGCCACGTCAAATAAGGCAAATCAATTCAAAAGATTTTCGTCGAAGATGTCATATTACAGATTTTGTAAAGTGTCGCAGGCTACAATTAGCTCATACTGCGATACGATTTTATTGGTGCTGATGAAAATGCGGAAATATTTTTGCTGGAAAGTCTCTGATAAGTTGAAATTAATAGTTACTGAAAAAATTGGGGGAGGAGAATTTCCCTCGCCGTGAACCGGCGCCCGCTGTGTTCGTTTCCTTCGCCTTTCAGTCGTGCATCAGAACCATAAGCGCACGCAGTCTAAAACGAAAGAGGGTAACTACACTCCCCCCTTTTTGCATTTGACTTCTTTATTTACAAATGAAATATTTTACGAGGATAATGAAATTATAACTTCAGTGACACAATTAACAAGTACAATTGATTTTTATGCTAAACAGCATACAGAATTGTCAGATGCCTTGCAAAGCCTCTTCCCCTGAGTTATAATAATTCCCGAATTTTCAGATTTTAAAATGAGAAAATCGTAGATTGAACGATCTTACGGAAACAAAAGGTGTCAGGACCCTCTTGCCATCCCCATGCTCTCACCTTTGTCTGCAATATTCATTTATTTTCCAAGGTCGCCCTAATCGCACTGCACATAGTATGCATTTTGGGAAAGTAAGGAATCTCTTTGTTGAGTTTCTCTTTGGCATCAAAGAAAAATGTTTTTTTTTCGTTTTCAGTGTCGTGAGTTTGGAAATTTTTAAACATAAATTTAATAATTCTTACAGTACAATTTTTATATTTTCAAAAAGAGTGCACTTGTTAATCATAAAGAAAGAAAGAAACGTCAAAATTGTGGCAGAAAAGATGTCCCAAACTCATTGAGTCTTGAAATAAATCAACCATTACCGTTGCTGTTATGCATGTATTAAACTTGTATCATTTGCCTCCGATTAAAGTACTCAAACGGAGAGCGTAATATCTTACGCTATTTGTACACTTCTCAGCTCCCACTTGCGCAATGGGGACGTGGCAGGAGCCGCGAAGAGGCCCCATTCGCCACCAAGCACGCGGAAGTCGTCCGGCCTTTCGCCCGTGGGCACGTGCGTCCGCGGCGGGGCTCCCCATCGGCATACAATGCCGCAATTAGTATGGCGGACGGCGGCGGCGACGCGTCTCGTACATATGCGCTTCGTGTCCGGCGCATCGCGCGGGGGAGGGGAGGGGGAGATAACGGAGACAGAGGCCGATCGGCGCGCGCACGCTCCCAGGGCGAAAGGACCTGCGCGGGAGAGGAGACGGCGGCCGAGGCGTATCGAGGTACTTGCGCCCCTGTCAGGGCACTACACATTAGTCTTGTTGTTATTTGTTTGACGGGGATACTGTAAATGGCGCCCTTCGTGAGTGGCACTGTTTGCCGTATCGTAGATCGTCTCGGGGAGCCTGATTGTTCGGCCTCAAACGTTTGAATCATGTAGTGATCACACAGGGTGACGTGTGTCTTGAACTCTCTTTCTCTCTCTGTATAAATAACTAGTGGTCTATAGGATCAAAAATGCTCCTGAACAAAACCAAACAAATAATATTCCAGAAAACAGCATGCACAGTATTCAAGGGAAGACAAGAAATAAAATGGTCTCGTACAACACAGTAGCGAATTAAATACTTAAAACAGTCTTCACTGTGTAATAGCCTAGTGAAGTGTGTAGGAAAAGAGGCGGACAGCGACTCAGATGTCTCGTGGACAACCGTTGTCGTTGCAGCGTCTCTGTCAGGGTTCGGCCTCCGTCAGGGTTCGGCCTCCGTCAGGGTTCGGCCCCCGTCAGGGTTCAGCCTCCACTCCTGGGCTGCAGGGCCTCGAACCTGCGGCCGCGCGGAGACAAAGGCCGAGGCGGTGTTTTGGGCCGGGCGGTGGAGTGGCGGGGGAGTGGGGGGGCGTGGAGGGGAGAGGTCGGCGGCCGCGGGCGGCGCGCGGCGCCAAGGTCGGAGCGCGTCCGGCGCGGCGGCCGCGGGCGCGGGGGGGGGGGGGGAGGGGAGGGGGAAGAGCGGCGAGCGGCGCTGGGAGGCCTGGAGCCTGGCCGGCGCGGCGTGCCTCTGCCTCCGCCTCCGCCTCAGCGATGGTCCGAGGGCTCTCGCCGCCACCGAACGCTCTTCCTCCTCCAACAGGATTTCAGCCAACAATTCTCTTCATTTTCTATGTAAATACAACATCATTTTCAATACGTAAGCACAAGGTTCAATTTTTTGTGGAGATGTGTATTGGAATTAAACCAGATGGCGTGAACGGAGATCCGGAGGGTATATTTTGAAATGACTGAATCCCATTGAGTTTTGATTGCGCCGCTCTGCCCCAAACAGGAGAGAACGAAAAGGAGTGTTCTAATGATGGCATTAAGCCATTTTTGTAAAAAAGGGAGGGTGTCTCAGCTTTAAGCGTCGATTTACGATGTATCAGCGTATTTAGTCTGCAGAGTGCAGAAAGTTTCTTTTTTCAGCGGATGATGTTTCTACAAGTATTCGCATTACTCCAAGTGACTGATGTTTGCTCCATGGGAGGTAAGGAGCCAATGAAATTGCTAATACGAGGGGGATTTATTGAAAGAAACGGAGAGAACATATTAATGTATTAACGTTTATTAGGTATTTAGGAAAATATCTTGGTAAAGGTGAGTTGTAGGGGGATGGAGTTGCTTTGAGGGGGAAAAGCACCCCCCCCGCCACCTCGTGCAAGATGGCTCGCACGATTTTTCAATTGCCGCCCGTCCCCTCCCCGAGCAGTTCACGAATCAGCTCATCACCGAAGGAGCGTCAAAAGTCGACTTCACGAGAACATCACGAGACGACTTCGTTGTACAGTTCCTCCGCATGCATGTAGGAGAATACGGAGGAAAATCATTTGAATCGCCTCAACAAAAGCATCTCGAACAGACGATCGTAAAATCCGCGGGTCGGTTTTTTTCTTTAGCTGTTCTTTCGTCCACATATCAGGATTAAGGACTATTAGTGCTGTGCCAAAGATGGACAAGATTGGTGTAGATGATGCAATTTTGTACCCTAAAATCGGAATGCCTGTGTGGGTGGACGTGTGCCACGAACAGCTGTCAGATTTGAACCACTCGAAGTTAAAACACTGTAAATACGTCAGGATTAATATCTATACTTCGGTTTTTATAACGCTAGATGTCGCATGGTCGCGACAGTATCAAACAGCACTGCCATCATGGGACATCTAGCGGCACGACCGAGAAAGACGCGAAATGCCGTGACGCATTCCGTACTGAAGACGAGCCTTGACGCGCCACGTTATAAAAACCGAAGTATAGTAGTGCCGTTCCGGAGATCATTAAAATATTTTCATTTTTGAGAATACTTCACATGAAGCCCATGTGATATTTTCAAAATTTTCTGAAAATTGGCTGAAATATTTTTCTTTGCATTTTTTCTCGAAAAGATAAAAATGCGTTTAGTATGGTATTTTTCCGATTTTCATTAAAACCTCTGACATTTGGAAAACCGCAAAAATCTTTGTAATAAAACACTTAAGGTGGCGGACTTAGCCGAGGTCGCTAAGGCCGAAGAGTGGTAGATATCGCGGTTCGAATGTTCGCGGGTTTGAATCCCGCCTCGGGCTCCGATGTGTGTGTGTGTTGTCCTTACATGTTCCCTGTACAATTACCAATGACAGTAATACAATAAAAGTGGTCCCTTCATGAATCTAGGCGTTAAAAGCGACCTTGTAATGAAAAAAACCTCTGAGGAGGACCCTAGCCAAAGAAGGTGCCCGGAAACAATAAATACTCCTCTCGCTCAGGGGAGGATCATTTTGGAGGGACACATATTTTTTTAAAAATAATAAACATATTTGCTATTATATTGTTTATTATTTTTGTGGTATGTATATGACACTATACAATATTATTGTTGTTTAAATAGCGTAATTCTAACATAAATATTTACCTCAATTTTGGCAAATAGAGGAAGGCAACATACAAAGCTCTAGGGGGGGGGCGCACCTCCCCGCCACCTGTCGCCCGAGCGGGGCGGGGCGAGCGCGAGCGCGTGGAGGGAGGAGCCGCAAGCGCCGCCGCGAGGGCTCGTCGCTGCGTCGCGCGTCGCAGTCGCCACAAGGGTTTTCGTGCGAGAGCGCGCCCCGCGAACGCCCCTCGACGTCGCGAGCGGGCGCTGCGTGCGTGGCGGGTAGGGCGGGGGCGATGGGGGCGGCGCTGCGGCGTTGCCGCTCGCCCTCCAGCTGACCGGCCGGCGCTCCACCCCCGCGCCCAGCCGCTCCCCGCCAAGCCACTCCCACGCCCGCCCGCCTGGCCAGCTTCACCGCGCTTTGGCCCCGCCTCGCCCCCGCCTCACATCGCCTCGCCTCGCCCCGCCTCGCCACGCCCCACTTCGTCCCGCCCCACCCCGCCAAGCCACTCCCACGCCCGCCCGCCTGGCCAGCTTCACCGCGCTTTGGCCCCGCCTCGCCCCCGCCTCACATCGCCTCGCCTCGCCCCGCCTCGCCACGCCCCACTTCGTCCCGCCCCACCCCGCCAAGCCACTCCCACGCCCGCCCGCCTGGCCAGCTTCACCGCGCTTTGGCCCCGCCTCGCCCCCGCCTCACATCGCCTCGCCTCGCCCCGCCTCGCCACGCCGCGCCTCGCCTCGCCCCGCCCCGCCTCACCCCGCCCCGCCTCTCCCCGCCCCGCCCCAACTGGCTCATCTCATCCCATCTCGTCCCGCCGCCTCGTGTCGCCTCGCCCCACCTCGTCGTGTACCGCCGTTCACTGTGGAGCTGGCATTTTCCAACTACTCTTCCGCTTGACAGTAATGGTTTGTCCTCATGTAAACGAAAGTAATATAAATTCAGTATAGAGTTTTATAATATTTGTCATTTGGTTTCATATTAACACAGAAAACGGAAGTTTTCTATGAAATCACTATTGCAATTTTTATTCTGAATGATCCTGAATAAAGAGGAAAATTATACTCTATGTAGCAGGAGTAATTTTATTTATTTTCCAAGAGATAACATCGGCTCTGTGAGAAACAGTACTTGTACGATACCCGTAGTACTTGCTTTGCTATCCAAACGCAAAAAGCCTGGTGCAAACATATGTCGCAAGATTGCAAGCAACGGAAAAACAACAACAAAAACCATCTGCATAATATTTCTGCGGAGCGCAGCCACATCTCAACTCGGGCTTGTTCAAACACGTTGGATTCTGCT
The DNA here is from genome assembly GCA_031308135.1 of Acheta domesticus. Classification (NCBI taxonomy): domain Eukaryota; kingdom Metazoa; phylum Arthropoda; class Insecta; order Orthoptera; family Gryllidae; genus Acheta; species Acheta domesticus. The sequence continues at coordinate 144,334,333 of JAHLJT010008756.1, forward strand.
ACCTCATGCCTTCTGGGAGAACTCCTTAAATATTAGTCCTCTAGAAACGTACCGATTTTCTGAAAATACAGTCAAACAATCTACGGGAAGTTATATTCCGGGAAAAGTATTTCTTGGGCATCTAAAGCAAGCACAGCCTTAGGGGTCACAGTTTACAATTTGAGGAGACAGCTCTTACACGCGATGCGTGCAAACACACTCCTGGACCGAAACCTGTGCAAAATATATGTGGATTTCAGAAGACCAAGGAGTTTCTAAATGTACTGTTGGGAATGTAACGAGCTGTTTTCTTAAGAGAAGAGGGTTCACCGCTTCAAGAGAATTACTTATCATGTAAGCAACAATCACTGTTCACTTATCTCCCGTATAAATGGTGTTAATGCATTGTAATCAGAACTACACAGTCAATGCACGACATGCAAAACGGATGAAAACGTGCATCAATAAATACTTCATTTGGCAGTTCTTGAGAGTTCAAGAACTCCACTTCTTGACAATGTGCCGTATTGGTGGCTTTCCCATTAACATCGTCTTCGTGTTTTGTACGGCAGAAAAAAACGACACGACTGAGTACTTGCTCTCAGTGGGTGACAAACTGAAGGGTGACAGGTAAAACGATTTTCGTCTCAACCGCGTTTAACCTCCGTCGGATCCCTCTGACTTTCCTTGGATTGATTGATTGGTGGTTTCGGTCGTTAGTGCCCTAAGTGCCTGTTTTTCATAGTAAAGTGGCGGTGATCTCCCGCTGGAGGGCGAGATTCGTCGCTGACCTACACGTCGATTCGTGGGTTTTCCCTCAACCAGGTATCTCCCACCAGCGGGGCATCTACGTTCCCGACATGTATGGCAGTGTAGTGCAAGTAAGCGTGTGCGTGTAATTAAGGGGAGAGGATACTAGGAAGGGGAAGGAAATATCCTGCGCGGTCCTTGCCCCGTTTGCTAAGATACTGCTCCGGCATTCACTTGGCGAAGATCGACGAAACCACGGAAGACTACCGATCAGAGCAGCCGGCTGCTAGAAATCTTGGAAAGTTGCAATATGAAATAAACCCTGATGGCACAAACTGTTTGTGTTCGAACCACACGAACGCGGTGTGTGCTTCTTTCGTCGAGCCTTCGAGCCTTCCCTCGCCCGAGATGATCGTGATACTCTTCGCCCCTCCTCGTATTTCGCGAAGGGAGAGCCGTTTGAAGCATCGATGGCTTCTGGTCGATGTATTATCAACATTGATGTTTCAATTTTTGCACATCGATGTTGATGGTCGATGTCACATCGCTATTTTCCACACGGGGCGAGTCATGTCAAGTGAAAATACTTCTAGTACACGAACCTTTGTGTCACTGCTGAGAAATGCGTGATTACTGCACAGCAGTTTCTTAACGAAATCAATAATTTTCAAAAGGTTGTGCTGAATTGACTGAAAGAGCTGAGGTTTTTTTTTCGTATTATCGAAGAAAAAATCGGATTCGAACATCAAAAACAGCAAGTTTGTGATTTGACAGAATTCTGCGTCGCACCCTCGATCTCGATCGATATCCAACCGACGGTGAGAGTTGCAGTGCACTCGCTGTTTGCAATGACTTCCCGAGTGTCGAACTCGCCTTCGATTCTTGCAATTGGGCACAGCTCTGGCGACTTTCATGCATACGAAATTTGAAAATAAAAAAGAAACTCTTTCTATGGGAATCGATGCTTTGCGGTAAAGGAAATATTTATTGCTAAAATTATGAGGAATACGCTGGTGGGTTTTTTCCGCGAACGAATCATCTTAAGTAGTAGATCAAATATACTTCATTCTGCGACCTCCATTACGCAACTTTTGTAACGTTCGCGCGCGAGATTAAAATTGGACTGCAGAAAGTTAATGAAATTCGATTCCAGCAGTTCTGGAAGCGGCAGGTGGAGGTCCACTGCGAGTGCCTTGCGAGCGCCGACGCAGCGCGATGGCGCCGCAGAGCAGCGCGATCAGCGGCGGTGGGGGCGGAGTGCGGGCGGCGCCCCTGGCGGCGGGCCCGCGCACCTCCCCGCCGCCGCAGGGTTGGGCGACGACGGCTCTCGATTCCCTCTCGATTGATTGATTGATTGTTGGTGATTCCGGGCGCGTCAACCACGGAGGTTATTATTTCCGTAAGTGTAGTGCATGCGTTTTCATCGGGACGTGGTGGTGATGTTCCCCTGCTTGATGGCGAGGTCCGGTGCCCACCTACCGTCGACTAGCGAGGTTTTCTCCAACCAGGGATCTCCCACCAGCGGGGCACCGCCCCAGCCGGGACAAGCTCTAAGCCCCCAACCAGTATCCCGGCATGTGTGGTAGTGTAGTGTATGTTAGGCTGTGTGTGTGTAAAAGGTGAGGATAGGATAGGGAAGAGGAAGGAAAAATCACGCGCGGTCCGTGGCCTGTGTAGGCTACTGCTCTCCTGTCTCAAATTGTCAGCTTCCTAAATTTTCGATTAGGAGCCTCGGCTAAAAAAAATGTAACTTTTTCATTTCGTGTAAAAGAACACTCAAGAAAACGTACGAAACAGTTAACTGACGCAGACAGAACAAATTTTCAAGGCGTTTACCGTGGTTCGCATTGGGCTACTCGATGTTTTTTAAACAGCCGTAGAGTGCGACGAAGTCTCCACTGGGCATGTGCAGTGACTCCCTTCTCGTGCACCGCTCTCCCAAATTCCGAGGCGCCGATGTGCTCGTCCAGCGTTGGATGTGCCCCAGGGACCGGCGCCCGAGCGCCGTCCGTCGGTCTCTGGGCGAATAGCTTCCCCCCCCCCGCCCGCCCGCCAGCACGCCGCGAGGAGCGCACAGCGGTCGCTCGCCACTTGCCGAACGCGCATGCGCAGGACCACCTCAAAAGAACAAACAGCCTCCATTTCATTCTTTTCACGAGCAGTTTATTTCTGCAATTTCCTGGTTGCCTTCAATATTCTCGGGGTAACGAAATATGAATGTGTTGTTTCCAGTGTTAGCTTACTCGCAATAGCGACGAATCTTGATTTTTGGAAAGAAACGAGCAAAGAAAAGCAACAGTGTATAGAAACTCGTGGAGTAATTTCGAGAACTGTGCCGGTGCCCATTCGTGGAGGGGGGTGCGCGTGTCGGCCGCCGCCCGTGGAGCATTACGCCCTCGGGGCCGCTCCAATCCAGATTTCGCGCGCGCCGCTCCGCGCTGCGATCGCCCTCCGCGCGGCGCCCTTCGCCCGCGACGCGAGCGCTGCATTCGCTACGATCCTAGTGGCGTTCGTGGAGCGATTTGCGATCCAACTCCAAGCCACAATGTCGCCCTCAGCTCACTGCGTGATTCAAGTGCAGAACGCCAGAACGCGCCCGGCGGCGGGGCTTCGGCTCTCGAGGAAGCGATACGCTGCCATTCGTTCTTCCCCGTTATGTGCTTGGCTGTCCGGGTGACGCCGCGTCCGAGGCTCAGGTGCCGACGTTTCGGCCGCCACGCTGCGACCTTCCTCGGGGCCTGTGTCCGTATTCACCTGCGCCTAGTCCCCGACAGCCAAGCCCGTGCCGACGCTCTCATCGCCCCCACGCCTCGCAGGCGCACCCGCGCCTCCGCCTCCGCCGGCGCCGCTGCGGTGCTTCCCGCGTTGCTGACACGCGGACGCTCTTTCGCGTCCGCAGGTCGCACAACTTCCACTTCCCCGCCCGCGCCCTCCTTCCGTTGTCCGCCGGCCCCACCCATTCCTTTGAATCATTCATTTGTGATTCTGCGTACGTCAACAGCTACGGTCCTTAGTGCCGTAAATGTGGTGCTTTTTTATTTGAGAGGTGACGAAGATCTTTCTCCGCTAAATGGAAGGCGCTGTCCGATACGAGGGCGGGATTTCTCCCCGACAAAGTGCCTTCCGCTGGTGGAAGATTCGAAAGATCGCGCGCGGTCCGTGGCCCGTTCATTAGGGTATTATTTCGGCATTCGCCTGGTGCTGATCGGAGAAACCACGAGAAACTACCGATGACAGCAACCGGTCGCTAGAATTCTCCTCCAGGCAGCTGCTGAATTTGATGCAGATAAGTATGCTGCTATTAAAATAAGTTGGTGATTGACAAATGGAAGGGAGAGACGTTGACAGTTTGGATACCACTGACCACGTGCTCTCGGGACACGAAAATAAACATTTGAAATAAATACTTATTAAAGTAACCAACTCAAGTACACTCATATTGTACGAAGCTATAGCTTCAGAGGCACAATTGTCAATCACCAACTTAGTTTAATCGGTGCATAATTAGTGTCGAAAATCCTGCCGCCGCCGTCGGGAGTGTACCTCTCGGACCGCCCGGTCGGAGGCGCTGCGGTGCGACCAGTCGCAGCCCGGAGCCCCTGCGCTTCCTCGCCGGCGCTTGTTGTCTCAGCTCTCGACGCCCAATCCACGCTCGCCTGCGCCGCGCGCTGTCCTCGCCGTCTCGGCCGCGCTCCCACATTCCCCAAACCGCCGCCGCCGCCGCCGCCGTCGGAGCCGCCGGCCGTTTTATGCAGAAGATTTGTAGCCGACGGCAGGCCGCCGTCCGCTCACTTTTTCTTCCAAATTTGTATAAATTCGCGGAGCGTCGGCGGCGGCGGCGGGCGCGCTTTGTGAAGTGGCCGCGGCAACGTTCCGCGCGCTCTCCAGGATTAATCTCCGCCTCGAGAGCGCGCGGCGCGCCGCTCCGTTGTTTGCGCAGCTGGCGGGCGGCGGCGGAGGAGGAGGCTGGCCCCCAGCGCGCGCTCGCGGGCCCGCTGCCGGCTGCCTCGCCTCGCACCGCCTCGCGCCGCCTCGCGCCGCCTCGCGCTGTTTGCGCTTCCAATCGCGGCGGGCCGCGTTTGCATCACCGCGGGAAATACCTGCCCCGCCGCCGCCGCCAGCGGCGGAATCCACGGCCTCCTCTGCTGGCGGAGGAGGCCATGCCGGAATCCGCGGCTTCCTCTACTGGAATCCACGGCCGCTTCTACTGGTGGAGGAGGCCTTGCCTGAATCCCGCGACCTCCTCCGCTGGTGGAGGTGGCCATGCCCGAATCGTCCACTGGTGGAGGAGGCCATGCCCTGAATCGTCCACTGATGGAGGAGGCCAATGCCTGAAATCCGCGGACCCCGGCGTCTGAAGCGCGCGCGCCGCTGTCGACCAATCAGAGCCTCGTGCTCGTCCGCGGCGGCGGACGGCACCGTTGTCTCTCCAGCCATTTGGACCGGGTGCGATGCCATTGGCTGGTGAATCCATTCAACTGCTAGGTGGATGTTTTATCTCGGCAGGTGGGAGTGATTCTCAGCCGCTGGAGAGTGAGATACGGACGCCGACCTAAACGCTGCCTCGCTAGGCTGTCCAGCTGTCTTCCTCCGTCCCTGCGGGGCACACGACCTAACCTGGAAGACGCTTCCGACTGGTCCCGTGACACGCGTGGTACAGTAATGCGTGTGTGTGTGTAAGTTGCGAGGCGAGGAGAACAGGGGGACGGAAGATCGCAAACGATCCGTGCCCGCTTGTTAAGGTTCTGCAGCGGCTTTCGTTTGGTTTTGATGGGAGAAGCCTTGGAAAACGACTGACCAGAGCAGCGGCCGCGAGAATTCCCCACCTGATAGCGGATGAACTGGACCCATCTCTGTAGAATCGAAAAACTGCTACAGCCGGGACTCGAACCGCAGGCCCTCGCGGGCAGCCACCGCTCTCGCAAGGCGCTCAGTCGGATCTCGTTCCAGTCGGCGAGATACCAGAATCTCTGCAGGGAAGAAACCCTCCCACTTCTCTTACAAAACACAAATCCCATTTGCTATTCGGGTGCTTTATCTTCAGGACCCGCGCGCACTATTTCTATACTTGGGGGAATATGCACTTCAAAGGATGAAAGTGATTTTCTGAATGAAGTGCCACGCGAATGGTTCTCCAGTACTTAGATCCGCCCTTCCACTCTACGAATAGATTACAGCACCTGTAACAATTGTACAATTCCTATCTCCAGAACGCCGTTTAACGCAACTATCGAGTACAGGGCTGTCCAACTTAGAAGGGCGTATGGGCCACATATCAAATTCTAGATAAGCCGTGGGCCGCACCGTCATTTAAGATGCTTTTCCCCCTAACTACTGAGATTATACTGAAACAAATACTAATTAGATAATTTTTTATTCGACATAATGAATAATGTGCATATAACGAAAAAGTTAATTTATCATAAAATAAAAATTAGATGAATTGAGCAATTGTATTGTATTTGGATGATAAAATGGTTTGTTTTTTTTCAAAGCAGTCGCGGGCCGCACAAAAAGATCCGGCGGGCAGATGCGTCCCGCGGGCCGCCAGTTGGAAAGCCCTGATCCAGTTCGTTTTGGGACGTTGCAGTCGAAGCCTGTGGAAGAAAAGCGAGTCTCACTGCGCGGACCGACGCAGGCGGAAAAGCAGTTTCCCTTCCAAGAAACGACGCTCACCGCCGATTGCTCTGCGCACCTGCGTCAATAGCACATCTCCCGCGACTTTATATCGTTCCGATTGGCTGAAAATTTCCGAACAACTTGTTTGTTCAACAAATACTTTTCTGCCCAGCCCGCGGACAAACCAATCTGCCACTTCTGAAGGCCTCCGAACAAATATTTTATTTGTGCAGCTCAACCTTTGGTATTGCCACACAATTGCTGGGAATCTTCTAATTAAACATACGGCTATCACAGAACAAGTGCTGGTAAGGCATCAACATAGTCCTTAGCGTTTTGGGGAGAGCAGTAAAGATGAAACTGGGAATGTCGACTGGCGTTTCCTAATTTTCCTGAAATACAATAATTATGTTGGCAGCACATGCAAGCGTTAGAATTTGTTTACAGACACTAAATATTTCAAGAACGATATTATTTGTCTTTGCGTTATTTTCTTATGTTTTTTTTATCAATGTCCGCGGGACTCTCGGCAGTTGGGCCTCCACGTTCAGTGCGCGTGTATCAGTAGCATTCAAAGAGCATACACTACTTGGCCGGCAAAGATGGTCAATAATGCCCTGATATTTGAATAGCGATTAACAGCTCTTGACTACGCTAACATTCTCTCCGCACAACATGGGACTGCTGGCTCTACTTTCCTCCGAAGGAAGGCGTACGAAGAATTTAAGCACTGTATTTTAAATGTAGAATATTACATCGCTTGTTTTTCCCTCCGCAATGCACGAGCTTAACATGGATGTTCCTCATTGTGCTCTCTATCTTTCTTATAATTGTGTATTAAAGAGTAGGCACCAAATTTAAATAAAATGCGAAAGCAATTGGTAACACGTCCATATCCTCAGGCAGTGGCGCATTGAAATTCTGTTATTTTCATTCATTCGACGAAAGTTGTTTGTGGATATGGCGAGGACTAGTGTAGTTATCTCTCTCTGGTGTTCATGCGAATTTATACTATAATAAAACACAATTCGTCATGAGCAAAACGTAGTACTACAAAACGCTCAGAGTCCTATCACATTTCCCATTTCACTTGAATAAAACGAAGTCACTGGTGATTTCGTGCATTGTTCTCGTTCTCTCTTCGCTAGAGCACTCGAGATGTCAGGAAGAGGCTGTGAGAGACTAACAGGAACCCACACTGCGAATGTAGTGAGTTTCTGCTCATTTAAATATCATGTTCACTAATTCTGGTTCGTGTAGTGATATGCAGAAAAAGTGGAGTATCGACGAGTTTTCTTCCGAGTAAGTTCCATTATTGATCACACATAAATTAAACATTCTCGTCATTGATGCGAACTATAGCGCCATAGTTAGGAATGATGCTAATATTTTGCTTTATTTGCGAGATCTGGTCGGCGCGCCTGTTTAATATTAAAAGAAGCGTGTCACACCCTTTGTAACCTTTCTTCTGCTGATGTTAGACCTTTGTGAGAAGACGAGGCCGCAGGGGCTGCCCCCCCCCTCTCACGGTGGCGGGCGCTGGGGGGGGATGTCAACAGATGCTCCGATGCTTATCGCCCTCGACCCCTCGCAGGTACCGCAGCGACCGGCTTGGGACTCGCGCCCCCCCTCCCCCCCGCGGCCGACCACCGCCGGGGCACGCACGTTGGTGACCAGCACCAGGTCCCCCGGGCGGTTTAGTAATCGCCAGGGCTCGGGTTATATGCAAGTTGCATATGTATGCATATTTTGCATATTTTTCAGATAATTGCATATTTTTAACAATTTGCCATAGATCAGCATATTACTAATGTTTAAAGAAATCCGACCTATCGTTAAAAGTAGTACTGAATGTACTACATAAAATTATTAATTTGCTTTCATCCATTTTTCTGGAGTTTTATTTTCTGCATATTTGCATATAATTTGGCATAAATCTCCATTTGTCATGCGTATTTTAGAAAAAACCTGCCTATATATGCGCATATTTTTGCAAAAAAAACGCTAGCGTTCAATCCTGTCTCTAGTGATCACCACGGCTCGGCTTCTGATGGCATGTCATTTTTTCATTGGCGCATTCTAGGCAGCTAACATGTAAATCTGTTTAACATGACATGTGGGTGAGAGGAATGTACAGTTATTGAGTCATTTTTGGCCATTTTTCAATTTTTATTTGATTGGCTATTTTTCAATATTTATGTGAGTACATTGTATTATCGAAAATGCAATGAATCCAGCTTTTAAGATGGTTTTGACTCTAATGTTTAGAAGTGTACATGATGAAGGAAGGAAATATTTAGTTAAAGAAGTTAATTCGTGTGGGTGCGGAGTGATAAGGTTTAAAATGAAAACTTGTAACTTTATTACTAAAGAATAAGTCTAAAATTTAATTTGGTTTCCAATTATGTGCAAAATAATTCGGTAGCAAGTTTCCTTTTTTTTCTTTGGCGCAACAGTGGCCGTTGTGTGATAACGGGGGGGGGATTGTAGGTCTGTTGAAATGTCTACATATTAACCATTGATTGAGCTAAATTTTGCCAAAATTAAACAAAGTGAATTGGATTCTATGCGATCCCAAGTGTTCTAACGCTGTATAAACTTAACGGGTGAGGCAATTTAGAATTTGGTTAAAGCGTGGGAATGTATATTCTTACCAGAAATGTCTGGCAATCCCCAAGTCAGAACGAACGTCCTGTTACTCAATGTTATCAACATTCAGTTCTTGCTTACAATAGAAAGTTTTCAAAATTCCCATTTCCTCATTAAACCAAATATTTTCAGTGTACTTTTACTTTATTTGTCTCTGGTGTGATAACTAGAGTCCAAAGTCTGAAAAGTGTGCATTCATTAGGCGTTCATGAGTAAGGAAGGGTGAAGTTCTTGGAAAACAATGTTTCTGAAATGGCGTAGAATTCTGTGGTCACGGCGTAAAAGTTATTAGGTTAAAAATCTTAGTTTGGAGAAAACAAGGGTTAAATATTATTGAGCCAACGCTTCATCCTAAGTTCAACGCTATTTTCCAACGCTTTTTTTCTCGTTAAGGAGGCAACATTTGAATTCCGTCATTTTACTAAAATCAAATATAGATACTTAACTTGTAGTTTCAGTACTTAACCCAATTTTGCCAAAAACTGACTTAAGAACTTTTACCCCGTGACCACAGAATTAGCAAGCCCGATTACGATAAACTTTTCATCTTAGCAACAGGAAGAATTTACTTGTGAACCTTCATAATGTGATCAATATAAATACGAAACCTAGATATTCGAATGCTTCGATTCTTTTCCATTGTGTTTAGAGTTTTCCTTTCTGGCAGATTAAAAAGCAACTCAGTTATGACACAGAGGAAGCAACATCGAATTTGACTTTCTCGTCTTACTACTTATGTACTAAAGAGAAAGTGTTGTAATGCTGCGTCAGATGTCGGCGATATTTTTGACAGAGAAACGCGTATTGTAGGACCCTAATATCGCTTGTCACAAATCTTCGAATTTTTCAATATTGCAAAAGTAAATGTTCAAATTTCTTGGGCGTGGAAAAGGTTGAGTGTAGCTGCGAGGCTTTTGGTGCAAGAGTAGCGCGACTGGCGTGTTGACAAATTCGAATGTCGAGAAACGATTGAGGAGCAACTAATCAAAACGCATATTGTCCACTGGTGGGGAAAAAAGGAGTTTTATCATGAGGTGTAATTATTAATACGATCTACATGCTCCTGCTTTCACATTTCTTCAAGAAATTTGACAAGTTAGAAGTCGAAAAATTGTGAGTTGGTTATAGAACTAGACATTTCTATAAAAATAGTATGTACAGCAGTTTTTTGTTGTTGTTGTTTTTTTTTTGCTTAAGTTCTCTTTGTTGACTATTTTTTAATTTACACTTTATCGCCACGAAATCAGAGAACCACAAATTAGTTTCAGGTTCGTGATACTATTTTCTTTAAATAATGACAAATGCTCTCCAAATCTTATTAGTGAAAAATGTGTAATGTGCTCTGTAGAACCGATAAATTGTTTGAGGCGATGAGTGGCTCCCTAGAACTATTGTCTGCTCGTCGGGAGTGGGCGCTCTTGGAGGCTGCGGGCGCAGCCTGCCTCGGCGGTGCAGCCCCGGGGTTATCGCGCATTTCGGCGCCGCCGCCGCCGCCGCCGGTATCGCCCATCGCCCTTTGCATATGCAGCGCGCGTCCGCCGCCGCCGCCGCCGCCGCCGCCAGAGCGCCGCGCGCACGCAGACGCTAGGGCCGCCGCTGCCCCTGGCACAAGCGTCGCGCCCTTCCACTTTTTCGTTGCGGTGGACCAAATTATGCAACGCTGCGCGAAAAAACGGCGAATTTTCGGCTGAAAAACTTATTACAAGAACCCTGCCAACGAAAAAGTGGATACATTCAGTTGCTAAATTAAGAAAAAATCCTTTTAACACGTGATGTAGCCACAATCCGTGTTTTGTGGGTCCGTGTAACCCAAAAATGCAATAATAGCAAAACGTCTATCCGCCGGGCTGTGAACAACGCTAGCGACTAAACAGTTCAGTCTTTTTTCTCCAAAACTGACATTCCTCAATCGATCTGATCCCGTCCCCAATCGTTCTGATCGCGACCCCTTGAAATTGAAATCGATAATTCAATTTTTGGGGGATAGTTTATACGAAACCCCTGGGAAATTTTCAAAATTAAAAAAATATGGCTCCATTGCTTTTGATTAATTTTTTTGTTGGATAGTGTAAAGGACGTTTAAGAGAATTCTGTAGATCTTAATTTCGTTGAAAATCCTAATTTTTGGAAAATTGGAAAAGTTCAACATATTTTCGGAGTCTTCCTACAACTAAAATATTATAAATAGAGATTTTAAATAAGGTCATGTACAATGTTTCGAAAACTTGAGTGCTTTTTGCGTAAGTTTGCGTGGAAGTACATACTATTTGAGCACTAGTTTCGATTAATACCAGAGCAAGACCCTACCAAACGGCTTCCAACCTTTCTGTCCTCCTCCTTCTCCCTTCTCTCCCCTTGCACACATACACACACACACGCGTATGCATATGGGCGTACGTCAATGCTCCGCTCTCCCGCACGAGGCGGGCGCTCAGAGCCGCCCAGGCCGCGCGGGGCCTCGCTGCAGGAGTGAGTGCCTGAAGGAGCCGAAATCCCACGAGACTACAGATGCGCGCGGAATCTCACGCAAGGGAGAGAAACTGCCTGACCACACGGGAGCGTGATAAGCACTACACTTACGGGACCGATCTACTATAACATATGGGGCGCCCGGAAACGATAAATCGTTTGTGGCGCAACTCGAAAAATCAGGTTTGGAGGTAAATGGGTTTGAATTTGTCACCTTGTATTGAAATGGATCATTCTTGCATTCACACGTTTGTCATTTGTTGGTGGAATACTGCACTGTAAGATATGCTGATGGAATCTGCAATTCTGGACAGTGCATTAACTCAAAATTCGTATTTCTCATTTGCGCCTCTATTGCAGACCCCGAGCGAAATAATGGCTTCGCACAGCCCTCTGCAAAATCGTGGCGCTCTCCCCATCAGCTGCCACGTGGCCCATTGCCCGCCGCCCCACCCCACCCACACTGCGCCCTTCCAAGGAGCAAATATCTGCGAGGTTCACCGCAGTGTGATAGTAGGAAGTGGATTTCTATGATTTTGCGTATTTTTGTCCGTTGCTTCAGGACATAGCGAAGTGAAATTTCTTGACATTTGGTTAGAATTGGATGCCTTGTAGATTAATATGTTATTGCATATGTGGCCGATTTTTCCTGTTGGCGTATATTTCTGTGATTATAGGAGTATATTTTGCATATTTCGTTAAAATAGAGAATTATCTCTAAAACATTTCATGTTTTCATTGAATTTACTTATTTGTAAACGTTCATTGATTAAAAAGAGCTTGTCATACTTTGAGTTGTTTTTTTTTTCTTTTCTAGACATGATAACATAATTCTGCAAATGTAGGAAATTTGTTATCATATTTTTTAAACCTGACAGAAAAAATGAAACAAGACTTAGAATGTACTCCACTATGATGCATATTTACTTCAATTATGTGTCCCGCAAAGTAAGCGACGTTGTACTGCTTGCACAAAAATATATCTTTTCATTCCAAGCATGCTTCTCCTGAATTTTATCACGAAAGTTTTATTGAGGAAATGAAATATTGCTAATTTTAATTGCATATTAAAGTGCATATTTAAGAATTTTTAGGTCATAAATGCTTATTTTTCAAAAGCATTATCCAAGATTATTTAGGGTATAAAAATCCTCTAGTGCTGAGTGTCCAGGAAAGCGCACTGCTTGCAAGCGAGCTACCGCCTCCACCACTTCGGGCGAATGGACCATGTGGACTGCGCTGACTAATGGATGTGTTCGTTTGTGCCGATACTCTCGCATCTTTGTCTTCTCATCTATCTGTGACGTAGGCGGCAGCTGTTATCTAGAGGCAGAACCCATCGCTACCCACCCTTTGCCTCCAGTTCATTACTCCGTTGTCTTATCTACTTCCCAAACTTAGATCAGGAATATCGTTCTGCGTGTGTGTGCCAACACTGTTCTACAGATTGCGTATTGGGAACTATCAAATTGATTTTTTTAAAACTTCCTTCTACGAACGATACGAAGTTGTGTACTTAATTTGATTAGGCTAGGTTAGATTAGAGAAGTAATACGTTTTGTCTGTCGGCTTCATGTAAACAATTCCTTGCAATATTTCGGTCATTGAAAATAAGAAAAATGTATTACACTTCACGAACTCTTCAAATGTTCTTCAGACATCACTTTTATACGAGATGGACGAATCGATGAAAAGGGTCGTGATTAAATCCACGAAAACATTTTCGTTGCCCTTCGCGACGGCTTTTGACCAGATCAGCGTTGCCAGTACCTTCTATTAGAGTAGAGTAATAGAGGCAGTAGAGTGGAGTAATAAATGTAATAGAGTACAAACAGAAGGAACTGGTCTTCTCTTGCTAAAGGCCGCGGCACCCTTCATGGGCCGGCGTTGAAGTCTCCACGCATTGCGGCAGGGTCGGCTTCACTTTTTTCCAACCCGAATTATTTCTTGCATTCTCGACATTTTCTGACAGAAACTTTGTTGTTACTTCGCAAAGTATACATTTCAAAAATAACGAGGCCATTGTTTCCTGCAGGTATCGACCAAAACAAAGTTCTTTTGTGCCGAAGGACCATCGCCGCCGAGGCCAGTCCACCGCCCAAAACCGTAAATGCAGCAAGCAAACCATGCGTGCGTATTCCGTGGCTCGTGTCTCGCCCCTTCGCAGGGAAGCGACCAAAAGGGCAGAAGGGCCGGTGTACCTTTCCTCGGCCTCAATTAACGCAGGACGGCTCCTGAAAGGCGAGGCGCCCTAATCTGGCTCTCCCTCTTAGGGCCGGGCGCTTCCCTCTCGAGGCGGAGGGAGGCAGCCGTTGAGTGGAGAGGCTCTCGCCTTCCGCGGTCACTTTCGTGGGGCAGGCGATAAGAGCCCCACCGCTCGCTCGGGCGCGGGGGCGGAGGGCGGGGGCGGAGGGCGGGGGCGACCGCCCGTGGGCTTCGAGAGGCTCTTCTCGGCCAATCATTGCGCTCCCTGTTGTTGTTGGCGAATGCGACTTGCGGTGACGTATCACGTCATCCCGGTGCTGCACGAACTTCACTCTGAGGTCCGTCAATTCTGTGGTCACGGGGTAAAAGTTCTTAAGTCAAAAATCTTAGTTTGGAGAAAACAAGGGCTAAATTATTGAGCCAACGCTTTTTCATATGCTCAACGCTATCTCCCAAAGCTTTTATTCTGGTTAAGGAGGCAACATTTGATTTGGGTCGTTTCTAGTACTTAGTTTCAAGTACCAAGTTTCAGTACTTAACCCAATTTTGCGAAAAATTGACTTAAGAACTTTTACCCCGTGACCACAGAATTGCTTCTTAGCTTCTATTGATTCCAATTATTGCTTCGCTTAAACTTTTTTGTTAGTTTACTACTTTCTTGTAAACTGCATTTGTGCGAAGTGGCGCGTTTTCTCGTTTGCCGGGGGTTCCCTCAGGAAACGGCCCCGTACGTTTTTACCGCCGAACGAAACGCACTTACTCGAACCGTGTGTGCGTGCGGTTGGAGAGGAAGGGAACGTGCGGAGCGTTGCGATGGTGAGGGCGCTCGGGGGCGGGGCGGGGCGGGGTGGGGCGGGGCGGGGGCGCTGCACTCCGCCCTTTCCTCTGCGCCTCGCGACCCAGCAGGAAGTTGGGGACGGGGCGAGGGGCTGTTCCGGGTGCAACCCAATAACCAGTGATGAGCGTCTACACGTAAAGAACCATAGTCTACGTCTACGCATAAACAACGCGTAGACAACGTACCCTGTGTAGACAAAGATAATCTATGTAGACAACGGTAATTATCTTTTTTTCTGGGCAGGGGCGAAACTACGAGGGCCAAGCTCCGACCCCGAAAGCCATTTATTTATAATTACACTCAATTTATTCAAAACAAATACGACATACTGATTGGATCATACCCAAAGGCCATTATGATGCCATCAAATGCCATTATGAACAAACGTATTTAAAATTTCAAGTTAACATTGTTTTCCTTCAAAAATATGTATGGGGGCGGATGAGAATCGTGACTGGATTTGCCTTCTTCTCCTGCCTTAAACTTTTTTGAGTCATTTGATGTGAAAAAAATAAATAGTCTACATACATTACATTGTCTACGTAGTCATGTAGACTACGTGTAGATTACGTGTAGAAAACACGCGTAGACGTAAAATTATAGTCTACGGCACAACTCTGCCAATAACGGGCTCATTGCCGAAGGAACTCTTCTCGCGTTTGCGACACCCTCTGAAGCCATCAAAACCATTATAACGGTGATGATAGTGATAACACAATTAATTACTTGATTAAATATCAGATTATCAGAAAATCTGATTTTCTACAAAACACCACGACCAGTGTTAAACAGAAAGTTCGTTTTCTTATTAGAAAAAGTGGGTGGGGAATACTTGGTCTCGTCAAAATGGAGTGAGGACGTAATACACAATCTGAGAAATACTAGAATTCACAAAAACAATTCGCAAAAGATGAGTCGCCCACTTTTGTTGAGAGAGGCAGTCTGTTTCGCGAGTCCATTTGTTTACGTTCACTATCAAGACAGCACGGGAGGGAAGTGCTTGAGAGCTATTTTTTGCCAGAATAAGGGATATCGTTGACGGGGTTGGTCAGTCAACAATGAAACTAATTTGGCAAACTAATTGGTTCATTGTTCACTGACCAATCCTCTGAACTGTATGGGTAATTTTATCAATAGTCGTGATTAGTACAATATCTCTCTCTGTTTCTCTCCGCATGGGGCGATGGCGCGCGTGGAAGTCTGCGCGATCGTCAAGGGGACGGGTCGAAAGTTCTCTCTTCGGGCGTTTGGGCACGCAAGTGTGTGTGTGTGTGCGTGCGTGTGAATTTTGTAAGAGGGACGAAGGGCAGATCACACACAATGTGGCTCTTATGAGTGTTTTGAATGGGACTACACCGGCATTCGAGGTGAAAGGGCAGCCGGTGCTAAACGTCTGCCTGGCTGTGGCTGTGGCTCTCGCTCGTGTCGCGTCTCCCCCGCCGCCGGGACTCGAGCCCTAGGCCAGAGGGGCCAGAGGCTCTGGCTGTTGGGGAGGGGCGAGGGACCTTCTGCCCAATTGATTCATCAAGAAACCTTAATAACAGAGGGTAATTTAACTATCGTATTTTGAGTAATATTAGTTTATAATTTTCACATACATGCAAATACATGTATGTCTTTTAAGTGATTAACAAATATGTAAATAGAGATTCAATTTTTGAATAGTTATAAGCAAGAGTACAATAATAACTTACATTAAATGTACACTATTATTAAATGTAAATCAAATTAAAATAATTCTTGAATGAAATCAAATGAAAATAAATTATGAGAACATTTTTTACAGATACATTATTACGTATTGAGGGGATTTGATACGAAACTCTATGTTCACAAGCTTCGTAACTTAGGTGCTTCCACACGTTGGAACAGCTTGTCTTGAATTAGTGCTTCATTTCCGATGAATGAGGCTTTGTTCAGGAAGGCCCCTTTCTGCACATTCGATCCCTCGCAGTGCGAGATGCAGTTCCCGGAACAGTCGGCGCGCGCCGCGACTCAAGCGCACTTCCTTGCGCGGCGCCGCCGCCCAGAGACAGGGCGGACACTTTGGAGGGGCCGTCTTAGAATTTCATTACATAATTAACATATTTGCTATATTTTATACTATTTTTGCGTCGTACATACGATACTATACACTATTTTTTAATAATTACAGAATTCTAATAGAAATAAATATTTAAATAAATTTTGCCAAATAAAAGAGGATAACAAAAGAAAACTACGAGTTTTGGGGGCGGGCATGGCCCCCATGCCCACACCCGGATCCGCCACTGCTCACAGAGCTTAGTCGTGAGAAGTTTTTTTTTTTTTTTTTGTGTGGCCACTAACATATTTCACATTATTAGTGAGTTGTTTGACATTATCATCTGAGAGGGATGTCATGCGAGACGTTGAATTCAGAAAAAAATGGGGGATGGAAAATGTTTGCTTTCAATAATTCGAGGAAACTGGAAAAAATGTGAAGTACATACAAAAGCAATCATCGATATGAAGAATGGTAGTGTAGTGCGTGAAAGTGTGTGTGTTTGGTGTGTGTGAATTATGAGAGAGAATAGGTGAAGGAAGGGGAAGGAAAGATCGCGTGTGGTCCTTACCTCGCTTGTTAGAGTACTGCTCCGGCATTCGCCTGGTGTTGATCGGAGCACCGGCTGCTAGGATTCTGCTCCAGACAGTAGCTGAATTCGGCTTAGCTGTTTGGCGAAAATCCTGGCACCATCGAGACTAGAACCTAGGACCTCCCGGTCTGTGCACTGTCGTGACATCATCGGTGCGAAGATTTGCCTTTCCCAGCGAATGCGAAGTAGTTTTAATTTTTTTTAATTATTTTTTTTTATTTTTTTGTATATTTAAGTAGTAGAGTGTGGGAATAGTTTGTTCTACGGGAACCTATCGATACAAATAATAGTGAAACTTTCTGTCGAGGAAAGCCAGTCCTCCAAACTACACGCTGTCTCTGTTTCTTAAGAGTTACGTCGTGTCGATTAATTTATGCCGGAGACAGTGATGAATAACTATTAACAAAACGTACAAATGTAGCTGTTTTGGAAAACAACTGTTCACGTATTCTCCTACTTACAACTATCAATGAGCCACTACGTCACAAACATTCTTCTGTCATCTGCGAAATTATTTTGTGGCACTTGCATGCACAAATAAAAAACATCTCATATATTACGTATAATAATCATTGTATTATTATTATTATTATCATTACCATGCCATAAATTTCCAACCGAAGATGTTGGGTGTGGGTCCTGCCATGGCGTCGGCGAGTGCGAGGGGTGGCTGGCCGCCGCCTGGGAGCCTGGGAAGCGCCCGCGCGGGGTCCAGGCTCGAGCCCCGCAGCGGCCGCATTCCTCCCCCGCCCCTCCCCCTCCCCCCACCGCCCCGCGCGCGCACCGGCCGCGGGATACCTGCCCCTCCTCCTCCTCAGCTCGGCGCGGCGGCGCGGCGCAGCGGCGTGGCCTCCTTTCCGCGCAGGCGCCGCGCCCGCCCGCCCGCGCCAAAGAACACCCGCGGAAAGACTCTCCGCCTCTCCTCTCCGCTCCGCTCCCCTCCTCCGCTCCGCTCCGCGCCGCGCCGCCTCTCCGGTGCCTCGTGTTTACCTGGAGATCTCGACGGCGGCGGCGGCGGCGGCGGCGCGGCGGAGCGCGGCGGGCGGGCGGGCGGGCGGGCGGGCGGGCGGGCGGCGGGCAGGTATCCCGGCATGCCGCGCGCCCTCCAGCGGCCTCAAGACCGTTTTCTCCCGGCGCGCTCCTCGCCGCCGCCGCCGCCGCCGCCGCCGCCTCCGCCGTGGCCGCCTGGCGGCGCCGCTTGCCAGTCGTGAGTCAGCCGCGCCGCGCGCAGCCCGTGTGCGTGCCCGCCGCCCGCCCGCCGAGCAGAGAGGAGAGGAGGCCGTGCAGGAGGAGCAGGGCCGGCAGGTGGTCGCCGCGCGCAGCCCCCGCGAAGACGACGGCGCCGCCCACGCTCTCGCCCGCGCCCGCGCCGGGGCGCGCCACGCGGCGCCGCAGGTACGCCCTCCCACCGCCCACCGCCCTCCGCCCTCTGCGCTCAGCTCACAGCTGCTGCGTGGCTCGCGCGAAGCAAAGGTATCGCCCCTGCGCTCAGCGCGCGTCTGCTTCGCGTCTTGTGGTCGCTCCCCGCCCCGCCCCGCCCCGCCCCGCCCCGCCCCGCCCCGCCCCGCCCCGCCCCGCCCGCCCCGCGCCGTCAGTGCCGGCTGCTCAACTCGCATCTGTCTCCTGTCTTGTGCTCGTGGGCGATACTGTGCAAACCGACGATACGCTCCGCAACAAGGTATCGCGCCCCTTCCCCCCCCCCCAGTGTCTGTGCTCAGCTCGCGTCTCCTGCGTGTCTTGTGGTTATCACGCGACGATCATCGACGCTACGCTCCCCAACAAGGTATCTCCCTCCGCGAGCGCCGTCTGTTGAGCTCGCATCGGCTCGCGCACGTCAAGACGCCCACCCGTCTACGCAGACGCTCCGTCGCTGCCGCGGCAAGTCGCCGGCCCTTGACGTGTGCCCGCTGCGCTCTTGTGTGTTGGTCGAACGCGCGCGCAAAGATAAGCGGAGTTCGCTTAGTGAAGTAGAAAGTGAAGGCTCCCGTGCGTGTGACGGGTTATCTCGGTAGATTTCCACTTGCGCCGTGGACGGCGTCAGCTGCGAACACTTCGTTTCGGGAGGGCGACGTGCAGCGCGCCTTCCCGGCTGCGGAGGCCGAGTCTGTTGTGTCTAGCGCACTGCCTGGCTGTATGCGTTCGTCACTGTATCCAAAAGAGCGCTGCATCTGCGTACTAAGAGTCCCAATTCATGTTGTGGTTCTTTCCCTCCAACTGTCGCGCTTTTAATATTTCGGTTTCGAGTTTCATCTTTTTTTTATTATAAAAATTGGAATATCCCTGGTGCCGAACCAGTTCCTTTTCTCTCCGCGTCCACGTCAAGGCCCTCGCCGCTGCGACATTTGTCCGCCGACGCCGAACCCCCCCCCTTCGGTTCGCGCCGTCTTTTGTCTTCGGGCTCTTGTTGCCCTATCTGCATCTCGCATCGCTTTCCTTCTTTGTTCAATCGAACAACAATCGTTTCCTGTTGTCTCGCGTTGTGTCTGCTACATCACTACTTTTACTTTGCTCTTGTGCTGCCTCCGGCAGTGAACAAGTATTAGTTCAAGAAATAGCCCCTTGTTTGATCAAAACGAGAATAAATCTTTTATTTTTCTTTACGTTTACTGACTTTTCCCTTCGCAATTTTGTACTCCGCACCTCGTAGGCCATGTCTCGTATAGACTACAATCAGAATCAACAACAGCTGCGATGTTTGAGAACTTCCCACGTTTTCTTTATTGCTTGTACGATTACCTTATCTTGCACGGTTTTGATGTATACTGTTTGCCGAGAGTAAACTACGAAGATCGCTGTGTGTGTTTTTTTCGCGCTACTTGCCGTCAACATTCATCACGTGAGACTTGTCCGAGGTCGCTTCGGTGGTTACAGGCATCGCTCAACTAGCAAAAGATGAAAGGTTGTACGTACAAGTTCCTTTCGTAAGCATGTGTGTTGGAGGTAGCGGCGTAATCGTGTGGGTCCAAGTAAAAGTGGGCCTATTGTTAGGGATATATTTATCCCATTAACTGCCATATTAATGCCCCATTAACACAAAACCTGCCTTAGCGATCACGTCTAAATCGATACCTGGCATTCAGGAATGAAGAAGCGTGCGTTTCGTGAAGGATGTCTTCGCCTGCGGAACATATAAAACTCGCAAGTGCGAGTTCAAAGAAGGCAGGTCCAAGTGGATGCCTGCGCTTGAAGGGGCGGCTCGCCGCGCGTCGGAGTCTCCGCCGCCGGAGAGGGCGCTGGCGAAGGGAGCGCCGGGATGCTGCGCGGGGAGGCCATCTTGCGGCACCGCTCGCGTGGGAAGTCGTTAGCCCCCGAGCGGCGAACAAGTGGCGAGCGCCGTGCGCCGCCCGCCCAGCGCCCGACGTCACCGCCGCGCCGCGCACCTTGTGCTCCGCGAGGCGCGAGGGGCGAAGGCGCGCGCGTGTTGCAATGCTTGCGCTGCCTCCCCGCTCGCCAGGAGACTCTGCTCCAAGAGCTTTTCACAAAATCTGAACCGTCTCGACTGGGGCGCGTGTGTTGACGTGCTCGCATCTCTCTTCGCGAGGAGAGGCGAGTCCGAGAGGCCTTTTCAACCAGGGTTTCCACGGCCCCCTGGACCTACACGAAACTTCCCGCGCCTCCCCTGTTCACAACAAGTTTCAAATAGAAGGGTGAAAATAGGCCTACTAAAGGTTCAACACAAATGAGAAAGTGATAGGGCCTATAATAGGCTATTGGTAAAGGACTTACCACGTTCAATCCATAATTACTTAGTAAAATAAATCATATACAATACAAATTAACACCTAGTATGATAGTACAAAATTATTTTGTAGAAATGAGTGACTCAGGGATTAAGTAAATCAAATCCAAAGCATTTTGCACAGTTTTTGCGTAGTTTGAAAACCCCTGCTGTAAGAGTATGTTTTACGAAACTAGAACGATTCTTAAAATACCGCAGCGACCGCAACCAGCGACGGCACCCGGGGTGGGGGCGGGGCTCTCGGGGCTTCAGGCCCCGAAGAAGCCCATGACGCTTTTATTGCAAAGTCATTCAATCTCTCTACTAAATACACGTTATAAATATTAGTCAAGAAATAAAAAAAAACAGTATTTTAAATTCTGGAACAAATTCTTAATAAGACAATATCGAATCCGCTGGACACCGCATCTATAGCCTCCCCAAGAGAACAATCGTGAACAGCAATAATGTATTATCAATATGAAGATCGATCTGTGCCTATTTTAAATTGAGCTCATGTATCCTATGTGTAAATAATACCAACGTCCTTCTTTTCTTTGGCGAAAGTATTCCTCGTTGGGATATTCTTAAAATACTTTCAACATTAGGCGCCTAATGAAAACAAACAAGTGCGCGGGTCATTTGCGTCGCGCGCATGTGAAAAGAAAATGACGTGCAAACCGTAGATTTTGTCCGCAGCTCCTTATTTTAACTCGTTCGTTATGATTTTTTTACAGGGGAGCTGTAAGTCTCTTCTCATAGAAAAAATGTATCCGTTGACCATACCAGAGTGGGTCATAGGAACAAAAATAAATCATAGAATGAATTGGGCCTTTGGAATAATTTTGACCGTTAATAAAAATTGAAAATTGTTGTGATTACTCGTAGTAACCTCAGGATTAATTACATTTTGTTCCATTAAAGGTATGTAATAAATAGAATAGATAAGCGCGAACAAGCCAAATACAACACATTTATCAGTGAAACGCTGTGCTCGTGCCACCTTTTGTTGTCATTGTTGTTGTTGCCTTGCAAAAAGCAAAATAAAGCAGGCGTTCATGTCAAGATAAAGTAAAGTAAGTTTATGATCCAGTAATTTGAACCGTGAAAAAGTGAATATTTTGTTTGTATTATTTGACATTAAAGTGTTGTATGGTAGGCCAACTTAGCAACGCAGTTCTAATTGCAACGTCCTCGAGTGCTAAGGCACTGAGTGGGGGAGAGTTGGCAGCCGTGGCGGGGCGGGGCGGGGGCGGGGGCGGCGATGGCGGACGGCGCCCGCTGGCCCACGTGCCGCGTGGACAGCGCTCGCTCGGGGAAGGGATGATTTCAAACACTCACAATTGGAAGTAGCCGCTAACTGGATTAGGGGAGGCAAAAAGAAACTAAAAGTGGTGAGAATAAAATAATCAGAGAAATTAATGTACGATTGAAGGAAGGCCATACAGGTGTTCGACAAGGAACTTCGAGTTCTGTGTGTGTAATTGTGTTGTTTAATTTGTTGTTGTATGTTGTTTAATTGTGTGCCAGGTCCGCGTCGCAGATGTGACCTTCGTTTGTCGATATTCGGAGGGGCCAAAGCCCCCGCCGGTACTTCCGCGTGGAGAGAAGGGGTGGGGGGGTCTTTCCCCCTCCCCCCATCAACAACAGCAACGCGTCGAGTTGACCAACTCCTGAAGAATTCATTTCAGAATAAAGTGTTCTTGCGTGGTCGTGAACTTCCTAAGAACAACAACACAGTGAAGTAAAAACTCCGTGTTTTAAACGATTCGCTACTCGATTACTAATTGCGACGCGATTACTAATCGCGTTAAGTTCTCATCAAAGCGTAAATTTTGTTTAACGCGCTTTCGTTTGTAAAGTGACGAAACGCCCTTCTTCTCTAATTTTTCTTTCCCGGTATTCAACAAAATGTATTTTGCAATATTTCAGTTTCTTCGCCTCATCCCTATTTCCAGTCTTCAAAATTTCTCCTCAGCTCTCTGATAGAAATTATCCATTTTGAATCCATTCATTCTTCTCTAATCTCAGAAATTTCAAATTGAATCATGACATAACATTTTGATTCATCTTTCGTTCACTTGGAATATGAAGCTAATAATTTAATCATTAAAGTATTGTGATAGCGTTCGTTTTCCATTAACATCCATTTGCTCTCCTCACACCTGTGAGAACCCCTTCCCCAAAAGTATTTTGTGAAAGATTATTAATTTTTGTATTAAATCTTTAAAAATATTAAGACGGGAGAGGTGGCTCAATATTCTGAGCATCACCACCGATAAAGGCGTAGTCAAGTTTGGAGTAAACGATATCTTCACTTCGCAGTTGGACTTGTATGCCAATGGCTTTTCGTAATGTATTGTAATGTGGAAGCAGCTCCCAGTCATTTGTCGATGTGTCTTATACGTACGTTGCGTTGGTAATGGAAAATTCATAGGTCGGGGTGCCGTAGGTCGGAGTGATGTATTGGAAGGATCGAATCTTTCGTCGACCACGTGCTACATGAGTTACGAAACTAACATTCACACAAACACTGCGCCAGCGAGAAACTTCTTAGGGGAATAGTTCAATCGCATTGACTACTGTTCTGACACTCATTTCTGCCAATTAATATTGGGGCGTGGTCCGTGAGTGGCTCATAGAAGTAATTCACATTGATTTCTCAAACGCTGTCGCACTTGAGGGGAGGCTGTGACTCATTTTTGACATTTCTCCAAGTGGAGTACGGTCGCATGGAAGCAATGTATTGATGTAGCTAGAAGGAAAGAAAAGTACCCTTCAAAGTTTCTAATAGTTAAAGAAATAGTATCACTTGCTCGGATAGTCTTGTGACGAAGAGTCGACGCAACAAATGAAAAGCGCGGGCTCTTGTTGGCGGTGCGTTGGCCTCGAGCTGGGCTGTCAATATTCTCACGTGCTTTCCATTTCTTCCGCTATCCATTTGCGTGAGGATATGGGACGGATGTGAAAAGCACCCCTAACCTCGCTGTTCACGCGCTGAGGCTTCCAGAGTGGGAGGTCGGCGGAATAACAATGCCGGAGAGCGGCGCTCAGCTGCTGTAGTGCCTTGCGCGGCCGCCACCCACCCACCCCCGCCCCCGCCCCTCACCCGTGCGGTCCGCGTGCGCCGCGCCCCGTGAAAGGCTCAGGCGGCCTTGGGGCGCCACCCCCGCCCCCTCTCCTGCCACCCCTGCACCTTCCCCGCGCCGCCACGGACACCAGGGGCGGGTCAGTTTATAATAATAATAATAATAATAATAATAATAATAATAATAATAATAATAATAATAATAATTGTCTTTATTACTGGCGAGGCGCAGGCCATTTGGCCTGCTCTTCCGCCTAACCACGTTTAAAATATATACATTATTTCATGAACTATGAAGAAGATCTAGGAGGCCAGGATACTTTTACTTCTGGGAGAGAAAACCAGGAACCATTCCGGCATGCGCCTTAAGCGATTGAGTAAACCCAGAAAACCTCAACCAGGCTGGCGGCTGAAGGCCGAGGCCATCAGTTGGGAGGAGGCCATCACACATTCTCGTTAAAGAATAAACATTTATTCCATTTTATTGTGTATTAATTTTGTACGGTATATCTAATATTATAGATATTCTTTTTTTTAAATAATTACAAAATTCTAACATAGATAAATCTTTAAATCAATTTTACGAAATAAGGGACGGTGACAAAGGAAAGCCCTAGGCCTCTCCGCCACCCACGCCCGAGCGACACAGCGCGTCATGGAGCAGCTTCCTCCAACTGCCCCGAGCGCAGCGCCCCCGCGCGGCCCGCAGGGGCGGCGGACAGCGCCCGGCGCCCGTCGCGGGCTCCCCTCACGGCGGACGGAGAGAGGAGAGCAACAAATGGACACTGTTCAACGCACCGCCGCCACAGGGGTCAACAAGTGAGGCGCACGCTCAGCACAGATATACAGACACACACACACACACACACACACACACGAGAGGGACACTCGAATAAATATCCTATTAACAGGAACAGCTTTGCAACATTCAAGAGGCTTCGCTTAGAGACATGATGATGGCCCGCAAATCGAACTCACTCCGTGTCGTTTCCACAGTCGACCTTCGAAGAACAAAGAACTTCTTATCACGACCGCTATGTAATTGTGACATTAAACCTCTGTACCAATACACAGAGGCCATTAAAACTCATAACATGAACACGGCCAACACGTATCTTCTGGAACGACCGAAAACATTTCCTCTCGTTACATGTTGTCACCTTTATGATTCAAATCGTAATTTCATCCCCATAGGCATGCGGGCTATAGAACAAGAGGCGAACAAACTGCATTTGTAGAACCCGTCCGTTATTTTTTATTTACGTACATACATTTTAATAGTAAATAAATAAAACAAGGACAATGAAATTATAATTTCATTAATACCCTAAATAAATAAATTGACTTTCTGTTGAACCATGTAAGGTTCACAGAAAATTTGCGCAGCTTCTTTCCCAAATGTAAAAGATTTTCCTGAATTTTAGTTTAAAAGCGGAAAATAAACCATTGAGCATATTTGCGGAAGTAAATGGTTTTCGTACGTAAGGATACAAACACTGTTTGAAAATGATAGAGGAGACCATGCTACCCCTGCTCCATCAGGAATAACTTCGAATATAACTTAATACACAATTTATTAAAAATGTAGGGCAGAATCATGAGAAAAATACAAAACTTTTGAAATTTTGAAAGAAACATTTTACTTTGGTACAAAATTTCAAGGGGGAACGGGCGTTAGAGATTTTGATGTGCCATGCTGAAAAAGTATTAATTGCTCCTTATCTACTACTCCGCGTCTCTTTTATGGTTTTACTGAGAGAAATGTTGTAGTACAATGAACTAAACATGTTTAGTAAGCGATTCTATAGTAAAGACTATTAATCGTGTGGTACGATTCACTACGTGATTAATTGTATGAACTAAACTTTTCTGTCCGTGTTCTACACTTAGTAACATTCAAAATAAGGAATCCAAATGAAGGTAATTATTTTTAATTTCGAAGAATTATTTTCTTCTAAAAGAAACCTACGAACATTTTTTTCGCCAAATTATACCCTTCTTCTCACATATACGACATGCGCCATAAGAAGTGCATCTTCACTTTTTTCCCAAATCGAAAAAACAGAAACTCCTGCCCTCCTTCCAAGTCAACAGTCAGCACTGGAGGGAATGAAACGTCGCATTGTGCTCTTTGACATCTGGTCACTTCACTACAACGCATTTCCGATCCATTCATTCTCACGTCACTCGGGCACACATGCGCGATACGGCATACGCAACAGACACAAGCCAGAAGTCGTGACCCCGGCAT
The DNA here is from genome assembly GCA_031308135.1 of Acheta domesticus. Lineage (NCBI taxonomy): Eukaryota > Metazoa > Arthropoda > Insecta > Orthoptera > Gryllidae > Acheta > Acheta domesticus. Next base: position 144,360,514 of record JAHLJT010008756.1, read on the forward strand.
CGCTAAGCGAAGTCATTCATAGAGGCGGTGGCAAAATAATCGTTACGCGCGGATATTGAAATGCTTCTGATAACGTATCAGTAGGAAAACAGAAAAGAATCAATCGAAAGCATCATAACACGCAATGAATTGCAGCTCTCGCGTTGCTGTGAGCCAGCGGAGCGGCCTTTCCAGAACTCTGCAGCGGACGGCCTCACGCCAGAAACGTTGTTAGAAGGATCGACCTGCTCCAGGGGTAAAATGTTTTGTTTTTTTTTTCTAAAAACAGCCGGATAAAAAATTCTACTAGTTGTTTTCATAGATTTATTATTCTTTCCGGGATCTTTAGAAATTGGAGAACACATCTGTAGATTTGCCAAGTTGAAACTGGATAGTGTTCCATTTGAACGCATTAAGAGAAATGTTTGTGGTTTTGTGATAATGGTAGATGTCTCCAATTCACGACTGCGCATTTGCGAAAAAATGATAAAGATCTCGCGACCAACGAGTTTTTTTGTTAAAAATTATATTCCAAACTGCAGTTTATTCCGACTAACGTGTTCATTTACTATTCACATCATTGCCGTTCTTTTAATATGCATTTTACTTTCTCCCATATACATACCTAAAAAAGAGATTTATGTAATGCGCATGGGAAAATCGGCACTTTTTTTGGCAGAACAAATCGTGTTGCAGGTCTCTGATACTGGCAAAATGAATTTAAATATTTATGTTCGAATTATGTAAGTATTTGAAAGAATAATAGTGTATAGTATCACATCTGCAGTACATGAATAATACACAATACGACAAAATGCTTATTATTTAACAATAACCTAATATGCTTCCCCCCCAAAAAAAGATGGGCTGGATCCACCGCCCTCGGCCGGTCGGGTGAGAACCTGCGCCCTTTTCTGGCGGGGCGCCTGCCACCGCGCGCGCCTCAAGGGGTCGTGTGGGGCGCGAGCTCCGCTGCGGGGCGGGCGGGGCGGGGCGGGGCGGGGCGGGGCCGACGACCGGAAGCGCGTCCGTGGGCGGGGCTGCTCGACCGCCCCTGGGCGGCGCTCGGCCAAGGGGTGCGACAGAAGGCCGTTGGGAATGCACACCCTCCATTCAATCCTCTGCGAAGACGAGTGTTCACAGACAGTGTGAGATGAAGGATTTCATTCACGAACCGCGAATTTCCGGTTCTCTCTTGTGAGAGCGTGCGCCCATCTCTCGCTCGCAGCCCTGCTCGCTGAGATTCGAAGAGCAGGTGCGTGAGGCGGTGAGTGCGTCCTGTTCGCCGAAGCACGTGCGCCTCGTTCCTGCGCTGTCCATCCGCGGACAGGGAGCACAGCCAGGCTGACTCGTGATTGGGCGACCCTCGGAGAGGGACCACAGCCAGGCTGGCTCGTGTTTGGGGCGAGTGGGCACTCCGTGTTTCCGCCGCGTCAACTACTTCGGTCCCGTGAGTGTAGTGCGCGTTATAGCGGAGAGAGAGAGCTGTTATTTCTTCCCTTGAAACGTGCGATCCGTCACCGACCTACACAAAGACTTGCGGGACGGACACTAGCACTAAGTTTACAACTCGTCTCCGCACAAGTGTGGAAGAATAGTGCATGTAAAGTGTGTGTGTGTAAGAGAAAGGGAGGAGGAAAGGGTAATGAAGAGGACAACGCTTACCGGGGGCCCGTTTGTTAGGTTACTACTCCGGTATTCGCCTGGGAATGATCGGGAATATCTCTGAAAACTTGGCGAGAGAGGTGTGTGCGTCGCCGGTGTCAGCGCTACGCCTCTGGGAGATCTTTCGCTGCGTTTTCAGCGTCATTTTATTGAGGCCCGTGTTTCGTTCCATCGATGATTTGGGCTAGTGTTTTGTTTGTGAATAAAAAAGCCCCGTAATTACAACTTTGTGAACGTTGGATGTAATAAAACGATAGCAGCTGAGAATTCCGCTCGAGCGGAGCGAACTCCTTCGGAGAGATGGCCCCGATGCCCTCCCTGCGCATACGCCCGCGCCCGCACCTTCCCTCGCGGGGGGGGGGGGCGGCCAAGGCCTCCCGCTTCCCGCCAACTGGGAAGCTCTGACCCTCGCGATGACCCGCAGCGCTAGGCCCTGTTTCCTTCATTGTTCTTACGTTTTAGTTCCTTTTGTCATTTAAATCTTTAATAATTCATTTTAAAACAACAAACCACTGGCAAATTGAATTCTCCTGGGCGCGAACGACTTTAAAAAACGCCGTTCTGAAAATATCAGTGGTTTTTTGGCGATATATTAACGTGCGAGTTATTAATGGCCTCCCTTTTCCCGCGCGCGCCTTCAGGAAGTTCAATTTTCCTTCTGTTTTTCTGAGAAGTCCTCCGATTGTGGGTTGCATGAGGTGCAACGTTGTCGTTGCCTCCGCGTCGTCCCTGACCGGGTATTAGGGTTCAAGGCTCGGCGGTGGCACATTCTCTGCACGAGCTACAGAGCAAAGTCGCATTTAGCCGCTGTCTGGGGGGAATTCTAGTGGCCGGCTTGCTCTGATCGGTAGTTTTTTGTGGTTCTACGATCAACCCCATGAGAATGCTGTCATCAGAACCCTGACAAACTAGCCTAGTTCGCCCAGTCCTAAAATGAAACAGCTTATTATACTATAAAACGGGAATGTCTTAAAAAAGGTGTGATATTTAGTATTTGAAGTTTCTGAATACACGTACTGCGGTAGTAAAACAATGTCCATATAATGTCGCTTGTTTCATCTCTTCAAAAGCTGTACTACGTATGTTGGCGAAGTCAACTTCTGACCGTGAAATCCCCTTTTTATTGGTAATACCAATGGGTAAGTGAGGGATGGGAAATTACCGATAATTTCAATCGCATCAGTTCGTTGTATAGCGAGGAAAGAACAAAGTTTTTTTTAATTCCGTACGTATTATTTTTCATCCGCACCTGAACATTAAGTGTATTACATTTTCTAAAGACGAACAAGCTACGTGATTAAAACACTATAATAGAAACTTAAGGAACAACTAAAATATTCGAACGTACTGTAATGAAAACCAAATTTTGGAACAGATTCCTTGGTGTTTCATTTGGAATTAATGAAGTGCCTGGATATTGATTAGGAATATTACTTCGAATATGAGAATGGTACTCCACAGCTAATGACAGGGCAGGAATTAAAGATAAAAGACGGCGAATTATTTCAATAGCTTCGTGCTCGTGGGCACCCGCGAAAGCCACCGCTTCAATACAACGTAAACGATAAAATGGCACGAGTGTACTTCGTTTCCTCTAAAGTGGCACATGACGTTAAATCATTGTTACACTTCCTGCCTTTTTTTTACTTTAATATATATTTAATTTTGCAATTTGTACACAAACATTTGGCAAAATTACATAAATGTTCTGTAAATTAGTACTTGAGAGGAGTAAAGTCCATTGACCGTACTCCACTAATGTTACATTATTAATAATTAACAAGCAACATTAAACATATTTGATAACTTTACAATGATGGAACAAAATTTGTGACATGAACGATTTACTGCCGCTGTGCGAGGTCTAGAGGCTGTCGTCGTGTGGAAGCGCGTGGCAAGCGAGGGTCTAGGGGGCGGGGCGTGGCGGGGCGGGGCGGGGAGCGCTGGCTGCAGCGGCGAAGTGCGCCGTGGCGGTGCCTTGGCTGTGGGCGCGTGGGCCGGCGGGCGAGGCCGCGCGCGCGCCTCTGCCGCTTCCTGGTCCCGAGGAGGAGGCGGCGGCGGCTGCTGCTGCTGCCGCTGTGGCAACGGCGTCGCCTGACTCACCTCGCCTCGGCCAGCCCTTCCCCTCCTCGCCCCGCCCCGCCCCACCCCGCCCCCCCTCGCCCGGCCGCGCTCTTCCCCGCCCCATCTCGTCTCTCCTCACCATCCCCTCCCCACCTCGCCCTTCAATGCCTCGCCCCGTCCCTCCTCCCCCGTCTCGCCTCGCCCTGCCACGCCTCCTGCTGCAAGGGGCTGATTTATACTCAATATACATTTTTTTAATTTCTCGTACTATTTCAGGTTTATTTTTTTTAATTATATTTTTTTAAATTTAATAATATCGAAATAAGAATTCCTATAGGAACCACCTGAACGCACTCCCTGGCTATGACTAGTGAATCGAATTGAAGCCCCGCGCAGGCCACTCGCCCGCCGGCAACAAATTGCTCGTCGCTCTCCCCCACGGCACTTCACGCCGGTCGGTTTCTCTGGGAGCACGGAGTAAACACGCGCCTTATCGGCGAGCGCGGGCGCACGGGGCGCCGAAGGCCGCGCAGCGAGGAGCCTTCTCTTTGCTCAATGCGTTAGCGCAGCAGCGGCGAAGTAGTGCCTCCGCGAAGCCAGGTGGTTGGCAGCTAGTCGCTTCCGACGGTCTTATTATATTTTCATTTGGTGTTCTGGACTTGAAGCGAAGGTGATATGTGTGGCAAATAAAGTCTGCCATGTCCTATCTTTAAAATTAGAATCGACCGGCTGATGTGAAGTGACGAGCTCACCTGACGACAGAATGATACGACTGTTATTTTGCATTTTTTGCAGTTGAAACAGGAGAATGCGGAAAACCACATTTTGATTAGTCTTCCTTCAAATCCAAATGAATCCCCGCTGCCAGCTAACGTTTAAAAATGATTGGCAAATTATCGGGAAGATGGGTAAAATTATTCGCCCTTTGCACTACAGCTCAGAAGTCGCATTTAATCGTACATGACTCAGCCTTAAGAAAAGCCAATAGCGCTTCTACGACATTGCGAATTCTTATTTCTCTTGTAATGCTTCCTGCTCTGTACGAAGTATTAATACTTATTACTTTAAATTATTTTGATTTCTCATTTTAATAAAGTTAATGGCTAACATGGATTAAGTTCTTGTTTTTCACTTGCAGTCGTGATTTCAAGTTTTAGCCACCGAACACGGACAGCTACGGAAGTTCCCGTGCGCGCTGTTCTGTGGAGGCTGTGAGGGGCGAAGGAGGGAAGGGGCGAAGGAGGGAAGGGGCGCAGGAGGGAAGGGGCGAAGGAGGGAAGGGGCGAAGGAGGGAAGGGGCGCAGGAGTGAAGGGGCGAAGGAGTGAAGGGGCGAAGGAGTGAAGGGGCGAAGGAGGGAAGGGGCGAAGGAGGGAAGGGGCGAAGGAGGGAAGGGGCGAAGGAGGGAAGGGGCGAAGGAGGGAAGGAGGGAAGGGGCGAAGGGCGGAGGGCCGGCGAGGTGGCAGGGGAGGGCAGAAATTGCAAAAATAACCCTTTTTGGTGTCTACTTTTCATCATCTTCGATTTAACCTGGTACTAAATAATTAGTTACTGAAAGAAGTGGATCCATTTTTTGTAGAGGGGTAGCGTGTGCACAAATATTACTATTTAGATTGTTACAATGGGAATAGAATTTGATACTTGAGTGCAAACACAATTTTGCACACGATAGTTGAACTAACGAGAATTATTATCACATATTTACACGACTACAAGGATAATCAATAGTGACATCAATTCAGCTTGAAATATTTAATACCACAGCAATGTCGATGAACCCAATGACCAATATTATTGCATGTAATGGGGGCATCGCTCGGCGAAGCACGAACGTGTTCTGTAAAATTGAAGAAAACAATCGCCAATTCAACGAGATTTAAAATAAATCGTAATTTAATAATAAAAATAATCGAAATTGTAATTTAATAATAATAATGTCAGTCGGTCTTATTTTCCGCTAGAAATGCGGTCGAGTAAGTTCACAGAGCTTTTAAATACAACAAAAAGGCAATTTTAATATTTTACGAGACGAATAGGCATATTTAGATATCAATATTATAAACATGATTCCCTGATATTGCAAAATCAACAATAATTATTGATTTGTAGTGTCTCCATCAAGAGAGAGAGAAAGAGAGAGAGAGAGAGAGAGAGAGAGAGAGAGAGAGAGAGAGAGAGAGAGAGAGAGATGCAATAATGGATATCTTCGAGGTCTAATTGTCACTAACTGCTTGTTGCGTATGCCGACGAACAAAACCTAAAACAGACAAAAACTAGCGTTGAGAATTGTTCGTTGCCCGGACTTTCGAATATAGATGCGGAGAGAATATTCCCCCGCCTTCATTATGTCACTTTAATTCTCTGTATAAGTAGTTTGTAGACGAATGATTTGTCGGCGTCTGCACTCCACCCTTCGCATTAGACTCGCAGAGCGCGAGGGCCCTTCCTTGTCGTCTTCCTGAGCGACCTCCGCGTTCAAGTCTCCCGCCCCAAGGCCACGGGGAACCATCGCTCGATCAATATTTCACGAGGCGCTCGTTTCGTTTTCATTCACTTCACGATCCTCTTAACAGCTGTTCTGCCGAGTTCTTTGGAATAAATTAATTTGAGATTTTTTAATATCCCTCACTTCGATTTTTGGAATTTCAGTTTAAAAATTTGAGGCATACATAGATATCAGCGATTACACACATGTCGTCGAAATGTCAACTACTTTTTAAAAAATGAATGATTAATTGAAAGGTTATAGGCAGAAACATGGTGACCCATATTTTACAAATGATATGAAAAGTTATGAATAGTACCTGAGAAATTTCTGGTGCATCAAAAGTTTTCGCCTTGGGATGTTTCTCGATAGAATGACGCCAAGTGGTTCTTAAAACAAGGTTTTAAACAAAATTAAATTGTATCTTTGTAGCCTCGTTTTTGTGCAGAAGGCGCCTCATGTGGGTCACCGAGCCCTTGCCCATTGAAGGGTTGCGGGCGAGCACCGAAGGGCAACTGGCGAAGCTGCATCACATGAGCGTCAGCTGCACGAGGGTTGAGAGATGAGGACTGCTGTGCGCGTGCACTTATCACTAGGGGGCGGATTTTTATGAAATGTCCTTTTTCCTCTTCACTTCTCTGCGTTTATCGTCGATTTTGACTAGTAAGTCACTATTTAGCCCTTTCCGTCATTTTAGTGCATTTTTTCTGATTTAATCGATTTTAATAGTAATTTTAATGGTATCTGCTTCACATAATATTTACGATATGCAATAAATGTTCTGCCCAGAATTCCTGAGTAGCATATACGATTCCTTCACTCAGAAATTCTAATGTCAGCCGTTGTAGTAAGTAATCTAAGGTTCTTGTGGCGCCTAACAGCGCCAAAATCGGTTTGTCCGATTTCGGGATAACTACAGGCCGAGATTTCCTTGTTAATAACAGTCCAAAGCGAAGGTTTACAAGCTTCGTGCACTTGAAGGAATAGAAGAAGCCCCGATCACATGAGTAACGGTATTGGTTTGTTCACTCGAAATGGTTTTCATATTTGTACGTCATTTTTCTTTGCTTTTAAGACTTTTTAAAAACATATTAAGAGCATTTTATTGATCACTTTAAGGTCGTCCAACTCCGCCCTGTGTTTATGAGGGCGGACGCGAACGGTGGATCGTCCGGGAGTGAAAGGGGGAGGGGAGGGGGAAGTGACCCGCCGCCGTCGCCAAGGTCGCTCCGCGCCCACGCCCGCCTCCGCCCCGCCCCGCCCCGCCCCGCCCCGCCCCGCCCCGCTCCGCCCCGCCCCGCTCCGCCCCGCCCCGCCCCGCCCCGCCTCCGCCCCGCCTCCGCCCCGCCCCGCGCCGGGCACACGAGCGGGCGAGAGCGAAGGCGCGGGCCGGGGCCTAGCACGCGCGCGGGCCGCGCCGCGCCGCGCCGCGCAGCACAGCGCCCCCGTTGTCCGCCGCCGCCGCCGCCGAAGCGGCCCAGGTGCGCGCGCGCGAGACGTGGCAACGCCGCGGCCGCCGCCGCCGCCTCCGGAGGCGCTGGCCCGCGCTCGCCCGGCCGCCTCTCCTCTCCTCTCCTCCCACGCCCCCGCGCCCGCGCCCGCCTTCGCCCTCTCACGAAGCCATTTTTACACATTCACACTACGAAAGGGATTCCTTCGTATTGGAAAAGTGTTGATTTCGAGTGTCTCCATCTAAAGACAGAAATATATACATTAATCGACATCTTCGAGGTCTCATTGCGGACGGTGCACGAGCCGTCTCTCGCAAGGAACACGCCAGCGGCGCAGCACACCTACACGTCGTTCTTTCTAAATGGCCGTCGACGTTTGGGCATTACTAGACCCCACGATTTATTAAGAATGAATCTTTTGCATTCATTCGCGAATGGCCTTCTCAACTGGGCTCGTGGTTTCACTAATGTGCTTACCGCTGTTAAGGAGATTAATAAGTCAGGAGGTTTAATAATGGCCTAATGTCATCGGCCACGTTAGAAAAAACGAAGTATAAGGGCGCGATCCTTCTCTTCGTCGTCTTCGCCACCTCCACACATTTCCTCGCGTGTCCGGAGACCGCTCGTGCTGAGTGCCGCTCAGCGAGAAGGGAACCCGCGAGGCGACGAGGTCTCGCCGGACAACGTGTCGCACCGTCACCTCTCGAGATATAACATGCACTACATTGACTGGGACTAATAGTCAAAATAGACGTGCCGTAAAACACTAATACTCACTTACTGCACCACGTACCACAAACAGTCCAGAAGAAGAGAAACAACCAAATTAACATTTCTCCAAATGTCATCATCCCCCATCCCTGCCATAGGTGCGGGGAAATAAGGGAGGATTTATTACAACTCGTCGGATGCATCAGTTTCGAATCTTCTAACAACATCGGCGAGTTTTATCCTTCCTTCACGACGATTATCAGCTTCAGTTACGTATTTCTCTCAAGGAAGTCTAGTAATGCCCATGGGTCAATGAGCCTGACGCATTCTGATATTCATACAGTTCTTTTCCAGTGTTCGAAAGATCTCCGGAACCGAAGGACAATTGGATGACTGTTTTTTCCCCAGAAAGCAAATTTTGTCGCTCCGTACTGCACCTTTACAAGCTCTCGAGCTTAGAATTCTGGCCATACAATAGGTGCACACTAAGTCATCGATACGGAAAGAATTGTAAATTTAACGCCTTAAAATCTGTTTATATTTTGACATTTGACAATAATTAAAAAATAATCATTATTTAAAGAACAAAATATGTATCTGCTCGTAGATTTACTAGCAAATTCACAATTTTCTGATACAAAACGGACATTTTCTACTCGCATATCATTCAATGTGATAAAACACATGAATTGAAAAAAATGAAAGTGCGGGATAAGATTTAAAAAAAAGAATTTATATATCCACCCATAAGCGCGTTTGGTTACACGTGTAGTCGTATTCCTCTTGACTGAAAGATTTCCATTTCATTATTGTTTTAGTTATACTTGTTTCTCTGGCTTAAGGATTATTACCTAATAAGCTGGAAAATGGTTCCCAATTGCGTACCCGAAGTCGACAAAATTCTCAAGGCATGAATATAACCCTAGCGTCTCCTTCTCAATGCCCTTTGTATCGAAGACTAACTTGAGACACCTCGGCGAGAGGGCATTGCCATCCGAGCTGCATTATGACGTTTCTGCGAAAGCACAAAAAATGCTATTATTCCAATATGACGAGCGATCTTTTGTGTTGTGTGGAAGGAACGTGCGAGTCATTCCTTTAAAGTATGTCCAATAAATCGTCTTTTTTTGCCTGCGAGCAATTCGTGTAGATAGAGCGATTGCTTTGACGGCGGCTCCGAGGGAGGGAGTGAGTTTGATTTCCATCGCGTGGGGGGCTTTGGCGATTGTTATTTCGCCGCAACCAAGGGGAATAGGAAACCCGCTTCACAGTCGCCTTATCAATTTTTTGTGTTGTGTGATCAGGACCCGCTCCTCTCGATAGCGTGTTGCATACATTGTGACGAATTCGTTGCCCGTCTTGCATGCGTTCACGTCTCCCTTCCAACATTCTGAGAATACGTAACAGAAATGAAAGAAATTATCTGACCATAATGTTGAAAACAATGTAACACATTTCGCAGACCGGAGGTGGTTGCAAACCATAACAGTGAATATAAAGATACGAATCCCATGAAGTGGAGGAATTTATTTTACAGTATTATAAAGTAAAATATATGGATGGTGTATGGAACCGTATTTACATCTGCTTGTATTGGGCGTCAGACTTGAGTGCCATTAGGACTGGTCTGAGCAGCAGGAACTCTGCAAACCAAGGAAGTGCATCATATTCACATGTCGAACGCAAAGAGCATTAATTTAGGGGCCCTTGCAGACAAATGTCATAATGCATAATGTCATATACATGATGTCATAATACGCAGGGAATTGATTTAAAACGAAAATTTTCTATTGGTAGTGCACGACCATGCATTAAGGCATACACTAAATATGTATTAACGCATAATACTCAGTGCAACGGTGAACTCTTTGGACCTTCTCTAATTAATCAATTTATTAACTACTTGTATGCTGCATTTCCAACTGTTGAAACACTTGAAATTTATTACAAAATGTACAGTTTATTAACCTGAAGTTGCTTGAAAAGCGAAAAAGAGATGATGGGGAAACGACAACAGGAGAGGGCGAAATTGCACATTAGAGTAAATGCCGTCAAACGTAGTGTGCGAAATTGATGTACAGTCCTCTCTTTATAGCGAACTTCTGGGGACCAACATGTTTGGTTCACTACATCAGAGGTTCACTACATCCGATGACGTCAAAATTAAATGGAATTTCTCCACAATTATTGATTCCGCTAATACAGATTTACAGCAAAATTCATTAACAGCACGAAACTGAAAAATTCAATATGTTTATTTGAAGGTAAAAAAATGTATTCAATTGTTTGCTTCGTACATTTTCCATTAGTAATTTCTGTAGATCCTTCTCCCGAGTTCGTGCTCTCTACACACTTGCATTGTCCACTGCCTCTAACATAAGTATCGTAATACAGTCTTGACACCTTTCAATTCCTCTTGCAGTGTTGGAACATCGTCCCACTCTCTGAGGCCTTCTTACTCGCTTAATAACATACGAGATACAATTAATTTCTAGGGCTCATTTCGTGCATTCACTATAGCCGAGGTTCAGGTTCACTATAACCGAATCTTCTTATACAAATTGTATTTGTAATGCAAGTGAAACGGGACCAGTCACTTCGTTCACATATCGACGAACAATTTGTATTGTGATCGCTCATTTACTTGCAGTAAATCTACAACACGGGACAACCGGCTTTCCTTCTCCTCCGAAAGAAGGTACGTAGGATTTTTTCACCCTTAAAAGTTCACGGTTTCGATCAGATTTGAACCCGGGTATATCAGCCCGATGCGCTAACCGTTACACCACCGAAAATCTGCCGGTGCCTCGTCGCCCACCGCAAAATGCCCGCCGCCCATCGCATGTCGCGCGTCACCTATCGTGCGTCGTCCACTGCCTCGTCGCCCGTCGTCTCGGCGCGGCGGCGCTGGAAGGCGCTGGAAGGCGCGTCGGCGTCGGCGTCGCGGCGCCGGCGCCCGCGCTTTCCCCTTTCCGGCCGCCGCCGCCGCCGCCGCCGCCTCCAGCGCCGCTGACCCCCTTTCGCTCTCTGGAGCCGCGATGTTGCTTTCGTGCACGTTTCTGAACGCGCCCGCCACACTCGGCCGCCACACGCGCCTCCGGCCAGAGCGCGTTCAGTCCGCCTTCGACCCATTTCATTCGCGCCCTCCGCGTCCGCTCGGGGAACGGAGGGAATCCACGACGGCAAGGGCTGGGGAAAAGCTCTCGGATAACGTTCGTGGCGGTGGGATCATCTCATCGCGGTGGACGTTTCTGAACGCGCCCGCCACACTCGGCCTTACATACGCGCCGCCGTCCAGAGTGCGTTCAATCCGCCTTCGAGCCTTTTCCTTCCGCTTTTGCTCGGAATACGGAGGGAATCCACGTCTGCCGGGGCCGTGCTGGGGAAAGGCTCTGGGATAACTTTCGTGCGTTGGGATCAGCCCCATCGCGGCAGCATCTCGGCGGAAAGCGGATGTCCGTGTAGAAAGTGGCATTTTTTAATCGACCCTTCTGAAGGTCGTTTCTAGAAAGAGCTGAACATGTTTTCTCGTGATGGGTAGAGTTTGGATAAACGACTGGTTTGGAGATTTTCAAAGTAACTGAAAAAAAGTTGTACATATATCAAAAAATCATGAATGATTGGTCAATGCGAAGAAGCAACTTTCTGATATGACCGTCTCTCAACTCATTTTTGTTGTCAGGTGTGTCGTTGGCTCAGGTGTTCATGAATATTATGAGCTCAGTGAGTCAAGATAGTGTGATGAAATTTCTTCGTGTGCAAGTTATATTTCAATTTAATTTCCTGCAATTGGTCGCGTCTGCTGCTCTAATGGTCTTATGCAATGCGCGTGGTGACGTTCTGTGATGTTCAAATCGAAATGAAGGGAGGTCATGTTCTGGTGTTCATCCGCTATCGATAGTGCATACGCGAGTCGAATCGCTCTGTTACTCCTCTTTATAGACTGGCAATTAATAGGGACGTTCATCATCATTACACGAGATAATGCGTGGTTTATCTGTGTAATACACGGAGAGCCCCAGCCAGCAGCCGCTCGCTGAGCCGTGTCGTTTTCCATTTGATGCACGTCCATATCCACCATGGAAGCGCTTAGCAATCGTTTTGTGGAATTATTTAGTAGTGTGTCGTTATGCTCAGATTGAAATGCGCCGCCCAGATCCGAAGGCGCTCGATTTGAATCTCCCTTGCAAGGGGGTCCCGCGTGTGCGCTGTGGCAGCAGCCAAAGGGTCGCAGTGGCGCTCGCTTCACTCTCATTCTCACCTGCCATTCTCATTAGATGTACTACATTCATTGTATTATTACTATTATTATTATTATTGTTATTATTATTATTACATTACACCACGACTAAAGATGTTATGAGTTGGCTGTATATAAAATCTAATCCTGGTTACAACCAGCTACCCAAGGAGCAGATCTAGGGACTGTCGGTGTCTCTACAATACTTGGCGCAAAATGGGACCTGTTCTTAAACAAATTCTAACACAATTACATTATTATTATTATTATTATTATTATTATTATTATTATTATTATTATTATTATTATTCATGCAGCCGTACTGTGTAGGCCTCTTGACCACCGGTTCTTTTTTAAAATTTCCTTACGCTTGGCCCGCAGGTCCCCAGCAGCCGGGAACGATAATTATCAGTGGTAGATTTACATTCTTAGCTCGGGCTTCGCCTTACAACCAAAAGTGCGAGTCGAAAGCGCGCAGTCGGTGCGGGTGCGTTGTAGCTCGTGCGCGGTGGGGGGGGGGGGCTCGTCCCCCTGACGGGTCCGGCGGGGGAGGGGCACGCGGATTCCTCGCTACCTGCGGCCGGGCCCTCGCGGCGGGGGGCAGGCGGCGCAAGGGGCCCCTTCTCCTTTTCAGGGAAACGCGTTCCTTTTAATTAAAAAATACCGCAAAGGTAAACAAAAATATACACTTCTTCTTCTCTAGAATACACAATAAGGATAAATAACTTTCTTTTTGCATTGGAATTTGTATCAGCTGTCTATGAAAATGTAAGATTAATAAATGAATGATGATGACTATGAATTATTTCTGTCAGGTGGAGATATACTGTTGTGATTTAACAGGTGGCGTTAAAGGCTACTCAGGTCAAGTGTGCAATACAGGGGATGTGTACCCCCCGGTCGTCACAAACGTATTTTATTTTTATGCATTTCTCGGAACTTTATTCATCTGGGGCTTTTCTTCGCTTGTTAAATAGTAAATGAGCTCCCTCCGTACATTAGAGTACAAATGAAGAATAAAACTATTTTTGTGTATGTAATCCCTGTAATAAAATATATTAAAACAATGTCCCTCAAACTATTTTTGTCTGCGAACTCTCTAGAATAATTTGTATTTTGCGTGTCCGTTTGTGAAAACAAAACTCACGGTTGAGGGTGCGAGAAACGGGAGGGTTCGTGTGCTGTTCGCGCATCGCAGTCGCCGTGGCTACTGGCCGCGGGGTGGGGTGGGGGGGTGCTCTTCAACACCCTGAGCTATTTCCTATCCGCATCCAATTACTTCATCAGTGGCGACGGGAGGGTACTTGGTGCTGGGATATTGCATACTTCTATTTAAACCTAAGGTCTGAAGAGTGTTGTAACCAAATACCCGTACCTGATTTTCCCTCCACCCAACAATCCCCTTCCAGACCTTTCAGAAAGAAGTACTTCCGGCCGCGATCTTCGTGGGGACAGTTTCTCACCGACTGGCAACGTTTTTTCAGGATCCTTTGAGAACAAGTGAGTGATCAAAATAACGTCTATTTTACCATCTAAAATGCGTTTGGGACAATAAAAAAAGTACAAAAATGTCAATAGCTCATTAGATTCCTCTCGCCAAGACATTGATTGTCTCCATTTCAGCAGAATTCCAGAGTATTCTGGAAGAATTCTAAAAAAAATTCGCTTTTGCGGGGGGGGGGGGTCTTTGAGGCTACTACAGTGATGAAACGCTCTGCACTATTTTCTGCCTCTCCGGTACAACTTGAATCCTTAGATCATGATTTATATGAATGGTGATAGTCTTTTGAAGATTGACTATAATTATGTAATGAAACACACATTCTTACTGTCTCGTATAAGTACTATTACGTATACATTAGTAATTGAAACGTAGTATAAAGAATATAGTAATGCTGCGAAAAATCGATTTCGAGATTTAGTATTTGTTCTGAGTTCTTGATCTGGGGGCGTTTCTAACATGGCATCTACAAACGATAATAGTGTTTATATTATTAAAGAAATGCTTTCATTTTTCAATAAAGCATACTTTTCCGAAGTTTAGGCTTGTATTATGTTCTGTTACCTTTCTGGACTTGCAGAGAAGAAATAAGCAAATGCTGGTCTTTAAAGCGTGAAACAGCGCAGGTCTCGTTTGTAATGTTTGTTTTAAGAAGGTGAACGTGTGTAATCGTTTCCTGATAAGTGTAATTGGCTCGTTGGGACGACGTTAATTGCCTTCCATGTTGTCCTTGCAGTTCGCTCCTCGTTACTGCAATATGCTGTGCCTTGGATTCTCTTGTAAATCAACTACTGATAAGAGCTTATTGTAGAAGGAGAATACAGTACTTTCTTTTTTTTACCTAGTAGGTATGCTTAGTATGATAGAACCGAGCCATTTTTTGTTATCTGGCAACTGTTATCAATTGATAGCTTTGCTATTAAGTGAACTCAGACCATAATTTCTGAATGTGGACCAGAGGACTGTAAATTAAAAATGATAATTCTTTAATATAAAATAATCTAACGATAGCAAGGAATGAATGAATTTCGCGCAATTATGTCGGCCCTCAGAACCGAATATAAGAGCCCAATTCTGAATGGAGGTAGTATTTGTGTGTCTACTACGATTATATCGTTTTCAGCCAGTAGCTTGTCTGTCACTCTGTTCACGAGGTTCTTCCGTGCATATTGTAGTTCCATAGAACCAAAATGAGCAGCGATTCATTCGCGTCGATCGAGCGCCATCCTGCGCGTCAGTTGGCTGGCTTTCCCCCTCCAAGCGCCTCCCCCAGTGGGGCACCGCCCCCTGCCGGCACGAGATGCAGTCTCCCTCGCTCTCCTGGAATTCTTGTGCGGTTGTAATTAAGGGTAAAAGGAAGGTGAAGAACGAGAAAGAAAAGATCACGCGCGGTCCGTGGCCCGTTTGCTACGGTACAGCTCCGGAATTCGCTAGGTATGAACAGGAGGAGAACTAGGTAAAAGAGCAGTCTGCCGCTGGAATTCTCCTCCAGCTGAATTCAGCCTAGTTATATAGATAGTGTTGAAACTAGTGAAGATATGATAGATGCATCGATGTTCAAACTTAAATCAACGAAATTGATATTGCATCGACTTGTCATCAATATTTTTAAAGATGGTTGTTTTAAAGCTGGTTTAGTAATTTCTAACATAAAATTGGCGCGGAATAAAATTTGTTTTGACAGTATCCATATAATAATATTTATCTTTTATTACATTGTATAATAGACATCTCTAGTCCTTGTTGAGTGGTATTTATGACATTATATAATATAATTCTAATAAAAATTTAACTGTAAACTAAGTTAAACAAAGCATTTCCATTACGAAATACGAGGAAACGAGATAGATCGAGGAAGGAAATGAGAGTGCATCCAGATCATTTCGAGGGAGAAATAGTCTGTTGTCTAACGATATTACGAACCACGTTCGTTTGGTTCGAACATATAGACAGTGGTACCATCAGTTATTATTTCATATTGTAACTTTCACCAAATTGTGATCATGGGAATTGTTCATCCACGAACAAAATGTGAAAAACGCCGAGCTGCAACACCGCGGGCTGTGGATGTAGCAGAGGAGGCTGCGTGGCGAGCGCCGGCGGGGGGAGGGAGACGGGGCACAATGGCGCCGTTGTGGGCTTATCGCGCGCGTACCTGCAGATAGCGCACAGCGCGCGCCTTCACGCGCTTATCGCCCTCGCCCCTCACAGGGAGGGCCCAGGTCCGACTCCCTCTGCTCCCGGCGCTGTTGTTTTGGGCGGCGAACGCTCCAGCAGGACACATTGGGCGATGGCTTCCTATTCTCTCACCTTCGCGCACACGTCCACCACACCACCACACGTGTCGGGGGCTTAGTGCTTGTGCCGGCTGGCGTGGGGCCGTAGTGAGGGAGATACCTGCACGGGGAAACCCGCACGTCTACGTGTAGGCAGGCACAAGATTTCAATTACTAGCGGGGCAGCATCTCCCTTCCCATTGTATTTCAGACATTGAAAACGTACGGATTTTTCTTCACTATTATTGCCAATAAATGCTCTCAAATTTACGACTCCTGGTATGTAGTTTTGCAATACTACTTTTGGCTTTATGTAGTGCTTGTAGGGCCTGAAGATCATGAATGTGGCGAATTTATTTTAGGATTGAATTGCCAGCCAATATTCGTAGTTGTATACAATGATTAACACAAAATTGATTTATATAAAAAATATTTTCATAACACGTTTCGATAGTCGTATGATTTGTGTGTCATCTTCAGTTCAAAATATCATATACGCATTAAGCTTATAATGCAATGAAAGAGGGACCTCGTACCTAATGTGTGCACCTCTCCGGGTCATCCTCCCCCAGCGGAGCCCTTGGCTTGCGCCCGCCCCCGCCGCGCGCGCTAGTGCAGCGGTTGCGAGTGCTGTGAGAAGTCGAGAGGAGGAGCGAGGGCGAGGGCGAGGAAGGGCTGGCGTGCGTTAGGGCACTGCCACGGCGATTGCTCGTTTCAATTTAAGAAAGCACGGGAAGCTATCGGGATGACTCGAACCCCCTGTGCTTCAGATCAATAGATGTCACTGCAGTGCCTCCCGACGCTGGCAAATTTTCCACACAAGCTACATGGAATTCAGTCGCTGTCCTGAGGAGAATTCCAGCGGTCAGCTGCTCTAATCGGTAGTTCTCGTGGCTTGTCCGATCAACACCAGGCGAATGCCTGAGAAGTAGCCTAACAAACGGCCCACCTACCGCGTGCAATCTTTCATTCCTATTCCCTATTCCCTTCCCCATTCCTATTCCCTTACAGACACTACACCATCACACACGGCGGGAGATGAGTCGGGAGCTCAGAGTTCGTCGTGGCTTGGGCGGTGCCCCGCTGAAGGGAGATACGTTGTTGGGGAAAACTCTCACAAGCCGGCGTCGGCGGATCTCGCCATGCAGCGGGGTACCATGACAGCCACTGCAGCGATCAACCAGCGCAACACTTTGACGTTCGCTGCCGCGCTCGGCATCAGCACGGTGTAAGATACATAGGTGTGTTCACTCCCAGTCGAAAACTGAAGCTCATGTGAGGCTAGTTCTCGCATACAAGTGCTGCAATCTTTGGGTCTCATTGGGGCAAGGTCGTGATTGGTCGTGATCCATTCGACAGCTCTGTGGCCAGCTGATTTCTAATTTCAAGTCAGTGATGTGTCGTTCCGCGGTGGAATTGCTAAAGTCCAGAGCCAATAGTTACAAAAATAGGTAGGAAATGTTTTGTAAAACTGTGTAATAGCCCCAGTTTAAGATGTCATCTTAAGATGTATATCTTCCACCGTGCCCCAAACCGATCGTACTGACAAGCGAGGAACTAGCCTCAAACTGGCGGCTAGTTGACACACCTGCATATCTTGCAGCGTGGCGTGAGTGAGTGGAAGCAGAGGCTGGCTGCGCTGCGCGGGGCGGCCATGTTGGCGCTGGAGTGCGCGCGGAATGCGCCCGCGGACCGCATTCTTGAGGCGGCGCTCAAGCGCTCGCTGCTGCGCTGCGCTGGGCGCCGACCGTTACTCTCCCCCCCCCCCGCCCTCCGCGCCGCGGCAGATTCTGCGCGCCGCGGACGTGTGGGCGGCTGCGCCCGCTCGGCGTTCGGGGGAAGAGAAGCAGTCCGCACACGTCCACATTTCACAGCGGAACCGAGTTTCGCGGTATCGTGTCGGACTCAAAACAGTACTTCGGTTTTTCTTTCTTGGGCGCACGGGGCTGTGCCAATAAAATGGAATCTCTCACGGTATTTCGCGTCGTTCTCCGTTGTGCCGCTAGGAGTCGCACGATCGCGACTGACCCATCGAGCAGTGCTGGCGATCATGTGATTCCTGGCGGCACGAGCGAAAACGATGCGAACCGTGATATACCATATAATTTATTGACACAGCCCCGTGCGCCAAGAAAGAAAAACCGAAGTGTGTATGTGTGTATACACATACATATACACAACGCAGTGCTTGATACGGCCGTGATCTTGCGACATGTAGCGGCACGACCAAGAAAGACGTGACATGCTCCACCCCGAAGGCGGCCGCCAGCGTCTCCGCAATGTCCTCGCTCGTCGGCGCTCTTGCGTCCAGCGCCGCGCCGCGAGACGCCTTTTGTGTCTCCGAAGATGAACAAAGCTCAGCCCTCCAGTGCGGGAAGAGCACGTTTGGTTGCCCAACGGACGAAAAACAAGTGATTAACGTACATTATTGACGTACACATACTTTCATCAAAATTTGAGTAGTAGAAGTTATATTATGTGCTTTGCGAAGAAGCCTGCATGTTCTTTCAAGTGTCACTTGAAGTGGACAGCGCGTTGCAATACTGTTACGACACGAGTCGGTGGAAGCTCCGTCATATCCAGTGGCAGTTAGTGCTCGCATACATGATGGCAGTCGTATCGTTGTCCCGAAAACGTAGTGTACGCGTCGTTTCCCCCTCCGGAGCTGAGGCCGCGAGACACCGTCGTAGCCGGGTGAAGGTCAAGCTGCCTCCATGCGTGGACGTGCAATGCAAATACGTGTGTGTGTGCAAGGGCGGGGGTGAGGGCGTCGCAAGGGTAAGGGCGGAAGCAGGGAAGGTCGCGTGCGCCCCGAGGCGCGCTTATGAGGGCTGTGCGGGCGCTGGTCGGAGGAACCTCATGACGATGACGGCAGAGCGAAGCAGCCAGCTTGAGCTAGGGATGCGCCTTGAATGTCGATATTTTCAAACATCGATGTTTTAAACACCGACGTCTATACCGCTGATGTCTTTTATCATCGATGGTTTTCCTTTTCCGTTTTTTTAAAAGAAAAATTCCCATTATCTCAATACTGTAAAAGAGTTAACATATGAAATAGTAACTGATGGTGGTTCATGTGTTGGTCCCAAAGGCATACTGTTTGTACAACCGTCATCGACCAAACTCTCTCGCCCGAGATGACCTCCATGGCCGTGTATTTCCTCTTAATATTCCTTTCGCACGTTGAGAAGTAGCCAACGAATACGCTGTGTCTGCCTCTTCTTGTCGTACCCTTATTCAGCGAATTGATAAACACGAACATTGAATTTTATTGCATACGAATCGAATGTTAGAGGTTCCTACCCCAGCCTCAAATCGTGGATCGAACGTGGGTGTTCTGTCGTGGCTGTCGCCGGCGCGGCCTCCAGGGGGCGCGGGGCGGGGCGGGGCGGCGCGGGGTGGTGCGGGGAGGGGCGGGGCGGGGCGGGGCGAGCGGGCGGTTACAGTTACTCGAGGCGCCGCCACTGGCGCCGCCGGCCGCCCCCCCTCCCCCCCTCCCGGCGGTGCTCGCCAGCCACCGATTCGGCTGCGGCGGCGCCAGGCAGGGCTTCGCTTCCGGCTGGCGTGGGATTAGCGAAGGCAACGACCAATCAAAGCATTCTACTCTATTATTTATTTTATTTATTGAATAATGGTAGCAGCAACAACCTGCTATACACATATCCTAATCGTGTTGCAGAATACAATGTTTCTAATTTTGTACAATACTAAGATCATATATCATTATAATCAGAATCTCATTTACATATCTTATCATAACATAATAGTTTATCGCAATATATAATGCTAAAGAACAAAAACGAGTATGAAGGAAAATAATGAAGGATAAAAACGAGTAGATTGTTCGGATTGTCATCTACATCAATTACTAGCTGTGGATGTTTAAAATATGAATGTCGAAACATTACTGACGAATTTTCCAGATTTTTTTAGTGTTTACACTTCGCTAAATCAATCGCAAACTTCGTAAAACTGTCCTATGCCTTCTGGGAGCCTCACAATTCAAATTATAGTACTACCAGCTCACTCACATTCGCATCTGTTAAAAGTGCATCCATAAATAGTAAAACAACGGAAATCTTCGTGGGAAATGATTAAAAAATCTGTGACAGTGAGACAATGCCTGTCAACTGCTGTCAGGTGAAAAGCGAGTAGTAAACGAAGTATCATTATTAATCGATTAATAGCAATTTAAAACTCGATTCATTCAATAAAATTACGTAAGCCACGAAGTTTTCAAAATTATGTTTTTTCTTTTCGAATGAGCCACGATTACTCAACTTCCTTCTTTTCTTCTGCTTCCATATCTCTTTCATTCTGACCCGATGTTTCTCTTTTCTTTCCTCCGTCTTCTTCTGCCCCTGTTTTCTTTTTTGGCTTGTCCTCAAATCCTCCCAATTTCTTGAGTTTGGTCCTCGTTGAAGACAGCTCAGTAATAACTGCTGGTGTAATTTTTGAAATTATTATTATTATGGTTTTTTTAAGAATAATAATCTCTTAGTCCTTAACATAAGTCTTCAAATCACTTTGACTTTTTCACTTTTCTGACTCGTTTCTTAATGTTGATGAACCCAATTCGGCGTCAAACTGAATTTCCAATTCCGCACAACTCGTCTCTGACGCAGCCGTTTGCACCGCTTCTGCAGGGAGTGCAGATACAAACCAAGCAGAGGCGATTCGTTTGCTGTTCGCTTTTCACCTGACACCACTTACAGTGCATTGTGTCGCTGCCACAGATTTTTTTCTTTTAATCAGACCTCGACGATTTCCATTGTTTTACCATTCACGTGTGCACTTTTAACAGCTGCGAGTGGAAGTTTCGGCTGGTAGTTTATAATTTGAATTGTAAGGTCCCGGAAAATATAAGGCATGAGAGAATTTTACCAAGTTTACGGTTGAGTTTGTGAAGTATAAACACCGTGGGAAAAATCGATGATGTTTCAACATTCATATTTTAAACATAGTTGACGGAGATGACAATCCGGACAATCTACTCGTTTTATCCTTCATTATTTTACTTCATACTCATTTTTGTTCTTTAGGTTATGCCAAAAATGTACACTTTTTCGCCATTCTGCAGCAGGATTCTTTGTCCCAATCAATCCATTATTACTTTTTATCGTTTACAATTATTTGAATGCGTTTTGTCATTACTGTCGCTGCTCTGCCACGTCTTCATTTTGAAAAACAAAAAGGATTTTGTATTTCAATAGAAATACTAACATTGTATGTACGAGTATGTTAGTTTATAGTTAAAGAAAAACTGGTAGATAATGGAAATTAATGTTAACTTATTATGTTTAACAATAATAAAAGTTTATTTAGATGCCTTTAATGTAAAAAATTCGTACCGTTTATGATGTGCGTGTGTCAGAGAATGCTTTGAAGTGGGTGGGTATATATTGGAGCGACGCGTGTTAATGAGACGCGGCTTGTGTCCGCGTGCGGCGAATGGTGGCGCGCGAAAGCCATCTTCCGCTGCCTGCCCTTCCCCGCCCTCGCCCTCGCCCTCGCCCCCGCCCTCGCCCCCGCCCTCGCCCCCGCCCTCGCCCCCGCCCTCGCCCCCGCCCTCGCCTTCGCCCTCGCCCCCGCCCTCGCCCTCGCCCGCGCCCTCGCCCTCGCCCCCGCCCTCGCCCTCGCCCGCGCCCTCGCCCCCGCCCTCGCCCTCGCCCCCGCCCTCGCCCGCGCCCGCGCCCTCGCCTTCGCCCCCGCCCTCGCCCGCGCCCTCGCCCCCGCCCCCGCCCTCGCCCCCGCCCTCGCCCTCGCCCGCGCCCGCGCCTTCGCCCCCGCCCTCGCCCGCGCCCTCGCCCGCGCCCTCACCCTCGCCCCCGCCCCCGCCCTCGCAGCACGACATTCACCGCTTCCCACACTCCGCTCTCTTTTGTTTTGACTTGGGGACAGGTGAGCATCGCCCAAGACCTCGTCGCCCTGCGGAATGGCAGTCAGGCGGTCCGAGCGCCTCTTCATCCTGCGAAGTTTCCGTTCAGGCAGTTTCAGGCCACGGATTCTTTCGACGATTTAATTCCTATCTTGTCTTAAAATAATATTGGACGCATTGAAGGAAAGAGAGAGCAGATGAGATAAATTCATCAAACGAATGTAAACGAACAGGTGACAAACACCGAAATTCAAAAAGCTCGCGTTGTTTACGTTCATCACGTTTTTTTTTTTAAACTCGCAATAGACTCGATTTCAATCCAAGAATTATGCATTTAGGTAATATTCCGTAAAAAGGAAGTTTTGATGTGTTATTTTCTTGCATTCTAACTACACATTTAGAAGCTAGCGTTTGAACAGTCTCGAGTCGGTGAGCGTAAAAATAGTACGAAAAACCTTTGCCCCAGAGCGAAGTAGCCAACGAGTGTGAACGAATGCGCATCATTAGAGTTTGGGCCAGTCTTAGCACACAGCACTATCGATCTCCAGTGCATGCGCAGATGCACTGAAGTAACGCGAAACTTGAACTGCGCATGAGCATAAGATCGACAGTGCTTTAACGTTCGAGGTGGCACAAACTCCCTATTTCTCGCTTTTATGCAAACATCCTCCTTTTGCGGGAATGACCATAGTAACAACAACAATAATAATAGTAGTTTTAGTAATAATAATAATAATAATAATAATAATAATAATAATAATAATAGGGAGTACAATGGCTTGAACACAAGTTAAGGAACGCTTGTTAATTGAACGCAAATCGAATTAGTCATGGCCCGCGCCCCCTGATTAGCGTGCGTGTGAAAACGCACCAGTCACGTGACCGAACGGAGCGTGTGTGGGGGGGAGGGGCGTGCGTAGAGCGCAGTACGAGCGCGATAAGCGGCTCCCCCCTCCTCGCCCCGCCCCGCCCCGCCCCGCGTCGCCGCTCCGCGCCCCGCGCGCGCGCAAGGCCACGCCGCCTGGCTCCTTCCGCGTCGCGGTCGGAGGCGCCGTCCCGCCCGCCACACACGAGGTGGAAGAAGGCTCTGCTCCACATTGGCCTGCAGTACACTTGCGTCTAAATCCATTTTGGATTTAAGACTAAAAGAATAATATTTCAAATTTTGTAAAATGCTAATAACTCAATTTCACTAAAAAGAAAAAAAAGTGCGATAGCCCCTTGTTCTACTCAGCCCTTCAATTCTACAATCGAATCGAAAGAAAAGAACTCTTTCCCCAAGGAATAGTACATACCAGCTCAAAATTACGTATTTTCAGAATCTCCCTAACGATATTTTCCCGAAAGTGGCTCCAAATTTTATAATTAAAATTTATATATAGGGCTATGTTTCACTCTTTTACAATATTCAATTTTCCATTGTCATTTTTAATTATACAGTTTAAAAGATTGAGAAAATTTGAAAAAAAAATCGTATGCATTAACAAATGGCAGCTGGGAAAAGTGTGGGAGAAAACCGTAAACCTAGCCCACACGAAAGAGATAAAGGAAGTACGAGAAAGTCTGTGACAGTACTAGTGATTCCTTGGAAGGTGAACAACTGTTGCACTGTGTGTTTAGTATTCTATGTTATAGCGGAGAGGGTTTTTGTTGACACAAGTTCGCGTTTCGTGGTTTTTCCTTCGCGAGTAAAATTCGTGAGAAGTCCGCGTTCTTGGGAAGTCTGGGTTTCGTGGTCTTTCCTTTGCGGATACAATTTGTGGACATGGCCGTCTTGCACGACGTAGACGCACCGGCTGCCGGCTGGGACTCGGAATAGGGAAAAAATGTATAATTTTTAATGGTTCCTGCGAACATTGTTGGAGTGGTTATGAGGAAGTGGGGAAAATTTCTGCTTTCAACTTGCCGCTTAAAATGCAGGCACGAAGAACCAAAATAAGTCTCGTCTTGTCTTCCTTATTTTCCTTAATAAGCGTCTGATTCCTTCCTTTATTTCTTCTTTCTTGTTTCATTTTCAGTTCCCCGCCATACTTTATCGTCCTCGTCCGACTTTCTCTCTCTCTCCTCGTTGAGTAGGAGAGGGCAGTGAGGAACGGAGCAGCCACGGGACTCGACCACGTCGGCTTGCTGAAGGATTCATCCCAGCGGGACAGCGCCCGAGCCACGATGACCGAAGCTCCCGCTTTGTAGGGTCGTGTAGTTTTATGCATTAGTGATTGCGGGCGCGTTTGCTTCCAAGAGCATTAGTCCCGTAAGTGTATAGTGCGATTTTTCTAACTTTGCCCTGCGTCTTTCTCTCTCGTGCCGCTAGAAGTTTGCATGATCGCAAGCACTGCTTGATACGATCGCGATCATGCTATACCTGGCGGCAGAACTGAGAACGCGAAATACCGCGAGATATTCCATCGTGAAGACGGGCCTTGCGGGGCAAAGTTAGAAAAATCGCAGTACAGAGCAGGATTGTTTCGTGGGGGATGGCGGTGATCTTTCCCCGCTGGGTGGCGAGATCCGGCGCCTCCCTACCTGTCGGCGTGCGGGGTTTCCCCAACCAGGTATCTCCCACCAGCGGGACACCTCCTTCTCCGGGTCAAGCTCTCAGCTTCCGACATGTGTAGTTGTGGGCCGTCCAACTTATAATTGCTTATGGGCCCCATATCAAAGTCTAGTGAAGCCGGGGGCCGCACCATCATATATGACCCTAAGTACTGAGATGATACTGAAACAAATCTGTATTAAATACGAGTTGTATTCAACATACTTCATGATTAATACACATCCAAGGAGGAGATGAATATATCATTAAATAGAATGAGATGAATTGTGGGGACGAGGCCTCCCCCGCAGCGGCGCAGGTGTGGCGTGGCGTGGCGTGGCGTGGCGGGGCCGCGCCTCTCCTCTCCTCGCGTCGGAGCGCTGGCCGCGCGGGCGCTGCGTGGCCAAGGCCGCCGGCCCATGCGCGGCGGCGAGCGGCGCGGCGCGTGACCGCTGGCTGGCCGAAGCCGCGCCGCTCCCCCGCGCGCCGCGCCGTCGGAATGCGCCCGCCGCGCCGCTATCAGATCGCCCGCGCTTCTCCGCTCCGCTCCGCCGCCCCGCGCCCCGCGCCCCCCCCCCCACCCGCCGCGCGGGGCCCTCGAACAAAGAAGGCGCGTCGCATCCACACCTAGATGCGCTCGTGTCTTACGATACATGTTCTTACAAAGGACGATTATTGTGTTGCATGTCCCGCAAAGGGCGACTTGGCCTCGGCGCCGTTACATCCCAGTCCGTCACCCAACCAGCAACCCGCGGACGCCTCGCATTCGCTAAACCTTCCAGACTTCACGTCCCTTAATGAATTCTGCTAGCGACGCCGGTGTCGCGGTCGTGGCCTTTCAAGTAGAACCATTCCCAGTATTCGCCTGGATGAGCGAGGGAAACCAGGAACACCCCGGTCTGGATGGCCGGCAGGGGATTGAACCCGGGTCTCCGAATGCGACGTCAAGAGCACTGCGCTCTGCGCCACTTGGCGCGGGAAGAGTTTTACACGCGCACGCTACCACAATACCTCCCTTCCTACTGGAGACTACTAGGAACGAGATTGTTGGCAAAGTTCATTACCGAAAGCGTTCATTCCCGCGTAATAGAAGCTGTTTTGTATCGAAAAACGAACTAAAGTTGTTTGATGTAACAGTATTGTAAAACAACCAAATTCCCACTCCTCTCGCATGTATTGAAATGAAGCGTCAACACCTCCTTCGGATCTCGCTTCTTCACAACGGCTCCCTGGACTCTGACATTGCGTCATAATACGCAGTGACCCGCCTTTGACTTTTAATTTAGGGAATATGTTAACGTGCGGAATGGAAAAAAGATATCGTACCATAAGAAATGAATAGTTTGAATTCCTGGTCAAATTATAATAAAACATTATGCGACTTTTGGATTTTCTAAGTTTTGGAGCGGAGGTGGCGGTTCCGCCAGAAATGAAGCATCATTGAAGAGCGTTTCGAAAGGGACGGATCTCCCTCAAACACAACGCCCAAAAAGGTCTTACACATCCGTAAAGGATTCAACTGTTTTCGGGTACCGTTTGACGTAGGAGAAACGCCGTTTTTGACCACGATATTTGGCTGCATAATATAGCCTGTTAAGAATATACGGGTATGTAATACTCAAATTTAAAAACGGACATGCAGACACATTTCTGTGGAAAGAAGCTCTTCAATTCCTCAACGTAGAATTTATTTACAGGACACGTGAATGTAGCGCAAGCACAGAGAGCGACACTGGGCTCTTAGAAAACGACATCTTTCACCTCCCACCCACAGTTCCTTGTCATTCGTGAAGGGGACAAGTGCGGGGCAGGCAGTGAACCACAGAAGCAAAACAGGAAAGGGCACGTCCTGTAAATGCTCTTATACACGGTACAGTTTTCATGCATATTGGACGCATGAAAACTTTCGAGCATGCTTCGATATTTTCATACAAAAAACGTAGTTAGACTCTTGCGCTTGTAACGGCAGAATCGTCTACTACCGGATTTCTTTTCGGCGAGAATTGTCCATTGTTTTCCGTTTTGTAGTTAGATTGGTGCGATTCCATTTTGTGTATTAGCGTGTCGAATTCGAGTTCTCGGATTTTCTGGGGAGTTTATTTTACTGCCTGTTGCAAATCCGGCGTTACTGAATCTTTCTTCTGCAGCCAAGACTTCTCCATTCGGAGCGGTTTTTTCTGCGCAACCGCTAAAGCCTTCGCGGAGGTGCTTGTGGCGGCCTTTGAAGCCTTTCTCCCCTCGTTTCATTAACACTTCATAAAAGTAGATATTAATGAAATAGTTCTACAGAAAGCAATAGAAGATAGAACACACAAAATTGAAATAGTTTTTCAATTAACTAAGGATACATATAATAAAAAATCACAGTCATGGAATTCAAAAATCAAACATTGTAAAACAGTTATAAAACCAGAAGTACTATTTGCAGCTGAAACACTAGCCCTAAATAACAGAGGATTAATAGATTGCTTAGAAAATAAAAAAAAGAAAAATACTAACGGAAGAACTAGGCTTTAAATACAAAAAATTATGAAATTAAGTTACTTCTTAATACAGATTTGTACAAAGAATTGACTCACAGATACAATGAGAAAGAGGAGAATTAGTTTCTGTGGCCATATCTTTAAAATGAACAGACTAAACAAACATTTGAGTTTTTTTAAATAGACAAAAAACAAACTAAGAGCAATTGGCTTAAATTAATCCAAGTACGCTTGAATGAATTTAAAAGAGAGAAAAAAAGGCAACATCTGAAATAATGAAGGAATACTGGAAGAAACGTAAAGAAGAAAGCGCATAAGAAGTGTCATAACGTACTCCAAATTGCGTTATCCGAAAGAAAGGTCTTAGAACGCACGTGCGCAAATGGGAATGAACGTCCTCTGACGGCGCAATTCGGGAATTCATTTGTGAGCCGGCAGAGCCCCTGGCGGCGGGTGGAGTAACTCGTGCAAAAAACGTGTCGACTTTTGGCTTTTCTACTTCCAGTTCGGGATCTTGCAGTTTCTGTTCAATTTCTCTACGAGAATCTGCACGAAAACTGCCCTGCAAAAGGGCCTTAACAGCAGGACCATTCTCGCACCGAACTCCCATCACTCGACCCGACAATAGGCGTCGGGGAACATATTACTAAAATTTCACTTCGGAAATCAAAAGATCTTATACTGCGATTTATTTACAGCTGCCTCTGACAAGTCTTGAGCTGTTACGGCGTCATCCAATCGGAGCTTACACGTCACTACGGTGACGTCACTATGGTGGCGTTCAACCTTCGATTGGATGACATCGTAACAGTTGATATACGCTAGAGGCAGCTCTAAATAAATCCCAGAATAGGTTTTTTGTCTCCTGCAATAAACATTATGATCGAAATCCGTACGAACATGTTCACAGAACTACAATTGTGTGTAAAGCGGAAAGAATTGTTCATGTAAACTTAGATACGCCTGAATTAAAGGCTTTTCCTGTGGCAGGCCAGAACGAGCGCGACGTGGGTTGGTCCGCTTCTCGCTTCGACCCTCTCCGCCGCGCGCGGCGACGAGGCTCGAGGCTGATTCATTCGCCAAGACTTCGACACGAGAAACAAAAATCAACCCGTGTCCACTGGCGCTGAGAGGAACTCGATATGTTCTCGACAGCAACTCAAATTGTCCAAAGAATTGGTCACGCCACCCGGACCAACCTACCTCGCGTCTTCTGTTTAAAACAGAGGTGCTCTAATGATTGAGCCGTCTTTCGCTTGTCTTTAACCTCGAAGCTTGTCTACGCTTCAAATGATTTCCTAGACCTTCTGAATTGCACGTCATTGTTACTCAATTATCACCATCCTGCCGTCTGTCACTGTCACCTTGAGTTCTCGATGCAGTTGAGGTGGAAGTGCGCCCATTCGGGAGTCTTCGTAGAATTTCCCGTATCTGAGCGAAAACTGAAGAAAGAAAAAAATGAATTTCGGTAAATAGTTAAATGAGCTGGATTTAATAGCTTCACAAAACGGGTCTAGCATCGGAGTTCTATGGCTCGCCGAAATGCTCGTTTGCAATTTTCGATGTTTTTGTTTTCGGTGTTTTGTTTATGAATCCAAAATTTTCATAATGACAATTTTGTAAAAGTGAAAATATGAAATAATAACTGACGAACCTGTTACTACTTTCATCTAGCACACTATCCGTCACCCGAAATGATCCTGTTGTCCTAATAGCATTTTCTTCGTCTTTCTTCGTATTTTTTACTTGGAGAGGCGTTTTATAAATTTATTTTAATTTACACTTTACTTATAAACTAATATACACGGCCACTGTCAAATTAAATGTTGTTGCTAAAGACTTTAATGTTTCGAGATTACTAAAGCTGCTTAAAAACAAGGATGTTTCAGAACATCGATGGTTTTTGATTGATGAATAGAAGAACGTCAATTATCCGATGTATTTGGGACGATGGTATAGTTCGGCCTATTCGATAATTCGGATAACCGAACATAAAATGTGGCAGGTGTACATAAAATGCTGCCAACAATGAACATTCCGAGTGAGGGACAGCTGTTCAGCATTTACGATCGGTTGTTTGACAATGCACCGTTAGTTCTCTTGGACTTAAATGTGGGGAAAAGGCTTTGTTCTGCTAATAATAAACATTCCGAGTTCTTAAGCATTTATTGTAGGATTTGTGGAAGTTCACTGAAGTCAGATGATTGTACTATAGTACAGTATTTTGTTAATATTTTATTACTGTCAATATCGATGATCATTCACAATATTCGGTATTAGAAAAGAAAATGAGTACGTACGATCCCTAATGTAAAACATAATTATTCAGAGAAAATAGGAATTGGGGATATTTGACGTTTCGGATGATTGACGTTCGGATACTCGGCCTACCACTGTATTTTGAACATGGATGTTTTAGTTTCGAACACGGATGTTTTGTTGCGGCCTCCGCGCGCGGCGCCACCGTCGCTCCGCGCCCGCCGCTCGCTTGTTTCCCAATCGCCCATCCCAAGGCTCTCGGGGCGCGCGCTCTCCTTGCATCGCCGTGCGCTGGATGCCGCCTGGCTCCGTGCGTCCTCTCGTCCTTTGTTCCTTTGTCAGGAACATCATTTTGAGTCTGGAAGCCTAGACGCAGCGACTCGTCGACAATGATGTGCATCCTCTCCGCTAGATGGATGACTGTCGCTTTGGCGGCGATGCCACTTACAGCGCCATTTTGCGCTGCAGAGACGTTCATGTGTGCGGAAAGTGGTGAGCAGTAGGGACTTTCTCTCGTTTCACGAGTGTTGAGTTATTTAACTTTTTATAATTCTACTATTCTTTAGTTACAAGTTCATCTTTACTCTTATATGTCTAATTTATTCAGTTTTGGAAGGAAAAAAAACATATGAAATAGTTAAACCAAAAAACTTACTGAATTTGTTAATGGCATGTGAAAGACATTCCGTGTTTACTCATTATGAGACAGCGTTCTCATTTGAGGACCCTCTTCTGGTAAACTCTAATTTGCTTCCTTTGCATAAATGTGTAAATGATATATCGAATAGACTAAACTAAAAATAAACAAATTTTCAAATTTCTGAAAGCCAGATGTCGATTCTACCGAGATCGCTAAATCATTGCTATTAAGTACCGTCACTGGAATAATTGTTTCCAAAAGTTCACTAAGTTTTGAAGAAATGTCTCAGCATTTTGTTACTGACACAGCTTGTGAGGACAGAATCATTCAGTTTATGTAAAGCATTTGAAACTGAAATGACTTCGCCCGATAGGGAAGGGCGGAGACTGCCATCCCGCGGCTGGATTCGAACCCCGGGCGCAAGGCCCTTCGCGGGGCCTTCTGCCTGCCTTTTAACAGTCACCGCTTTTATCAGGGCGTCAAGGCACATGGTTAAGGAAGTACAGAAACCCGTAGAGGATGGAATTTGGGTAGAATGACCAATAATTGTATTCTGTATCGGGTGTTTCAAGTGTTAAATCATTGGTAGGGTAGGGAAACAGCCTTCCGCGGCCCCTGACGCGGACGGGGCGACGCCGGTGAGAAGGCTGCGGGCTGAGGGGGCTGCAGTGCACCACACGGCGTCGACTCGCCGGCGCCTCAGCTTTCTCAGGCGGCGTCCCCGGACAGCCCAGGGCATGACTCTGGCCGCGGAAGCCCGCGACATCATTTACCCTGCCAATGATTTTACATTGAAACACCCGATACGTAATACAATTATTGTTCATTCTACCCAAATTCCATCCTCTACGGGTTTCATAGCAACCTTTCTGTACTTCCTTAACGATACTGCAACACATCTCCATCTAGCGGAGAGAACGCGCATCGCGGCTCGTCGACTCATCGCCTGCGCGTGCTGCTCGGCGCTCACAGCCCCGCGGGACCAACGCCCCCCCCGCCCCCACCCCCGTCCCGCAGCGCTTCCCAGCGGCGACTCGTGCGCGTTTTTTAAGCGGGGGAAACCATTCAATGGCGCGAACTGCTTCCGAATGGAAACAAGTTGGATTCCGCGAGGGGCGGGCGATGGGACGAGAGGCTCTGGCGTCCGCCCTCCCACGCTGTCCTCGTCGCAGCGCTGGAGTGCAGCGGGCGCTGTCCTCTGGGAGGCAGAGGAGCCTGTGGATGGCACTGCGGAAAAGCAGTTCCTCACGTCTGCCGTGGAGCTCCACTAACAAAGTCTGCTTCTGGCCGTGCAGGCGCTGTGGGATTCGGGAGAGGAACGCACGAGACGACGAATGACTGTCAGTTCCTTCTCAGATTATTTTTGTGTCTATTAAATGCACGCGTCGCTTAAAACTCCATCAAAGAGAATTTCCTCTCACCCATCAACTATAAAATGTAAATTCGCTCCCCTGAGTCACCAAAGCGAACGTGTTTTGCTGTCGACTGGTGGCGGCTCCCTCCCGCCGCTTCCCTGAGCCACCACCGCTGCGTCCCTCGCGGCGATCCAGCGGCGCCCGCGACGTCCATACTTGCCTCTCGCGCTTCCTCCAAGCCATCATCCACGGCGCGGATTCCGACGACCTGTCGTCTTCTCATGGGGGCGTTCTCCGCGGAGCTAACTTGTAAATGAATGTTTTTAACAATATACAGGCTACAGATACGTGAAGTTATTTGAGCATTTTTTTGGGTCACTTTTTCTGGACCTTTTACGTCATTTTTACGCATTTTGTTTCCTTTTCGTGTTCGTTGTTAGTGAATGCTTTCATGAATTTATAATGACTACACTAAAACAAAGTTTTTATTGTATCATCAGTTCATGACGAAATGCTCTACAGCAGTGGACTCTGTTTTTCGAACTCTCAAAATTACAGGGATCTTCGCTAACTTCTTCGACCTTTCAAAACTGACAGTTGGTATATAGCTAACGATTGCATTTCCTCCTATAATTAAGACGATATTAATTTATTTAAAATTGAAAATAATTAAAAATTTTATTGAATAAATAAACATATTCATACAAATTTTTGCAGTGTTTGTTAAAAAAATAAGGTCGTTTCGTAGGTTATTTTCGAGGAATTTGCGGGTCTCCGGGATCGGAGTCCCCGGCCACTCCGTTCGTGTGGACGTGGGAGGGCGCCCAGCGCCTCCGGATCGCTCCCGCTCGAAAGTTCCCGCCCCGCCCCTTCCCCTTCCCGTGCTCGTGTCGGGCGGAGGGCGGCGTCCGAGAAGGAGCTGCGCCGGTTCCCGTCGTGCAGGGCCTAGGATCCACCCAGGAATTTCGACTTTAGTAACACAGAGATCGAATTCAGTCGCTGTCTGCAAGAGGAGTCTAGCGACCGGCTGCTCTGATCGGTAGATTTCCATGGTTTCTACGATCAACACCAGGCGAATGCCGCAGCAGTACCATAACAAACGGGCCACGGACCGCGCGCGATCTTCCCTTCCTCTTCCGTTTCCTATCCTCACCCCTTACTTACACACGCACTTGCGTGCACTACACCATCACGATTGGGAGACCCTTCGGGAAGCTTAGAGCTTGTCCGGGGGCGGCTGCCCCGCTGCTGCTTATGGTCTCACCCTCCAGCGGGGAAGATCACCGCCGCCTCCCGCAATAAAAACATGCACCACAGTTTCGGGACCAACGATCCTTCGCGGGGACGCAACCAGGCATCACTAAGTCGATCGGAGGCGACCGCGACCGCTGCAAGATTCCCGTTCCATTGAGCAAATGGCTTAAAAGCACCTTGTTTTGCTTCTAGAAATAAATAAGGCTTCATTGCGCACGTTTTCATGAGTTCTCATTTTGCTAGTTGCTTTAGGAATAGGGCCAGAGTTGTGAGTTTTATTTTATTAGCAAGATTATGCAACTTCAATCTGTAGTTTAGCCGATCCAAATAGGTTTTTTATTACTCAGGAACGAACATAGTTTTTCGTGTAATGTTGTATGAATTGTAGATAATTAAAAAATTAAACAATAATTATTTCTCAAAAACTGCTCAAAATGTTTTAATTTAAAATTTGTCTATTTTCAAAAATTGCAAAAAGTGAATATTAAAAAACTACCATCTTCAAGATAGAGATTGTCTTACAATCTGTTTTAAAACCCACATATTTAAGAAAGGTCATACAGTATTATTTTTTTTCGAAAAAGACGAGTAGTTTTGGCGTAATTGCTGCTTGAAGTTTATGTATTTTATCAAAAAAATCGTCTTCACAGTTTTGTCTTTCATTTTTTTCCACAGAAAGAAAAAAACTTAATAGAAAGACGCAGGTTCCCATTTTTGTTTAACGTTGAATTATCGAAAATTGCAACAAAAAAAAATTAAAAAGAATGAGAGAAAGTAAGTGCTGTTGTAGCACCACTCTTTTCTCATTCAACTTCTAATATTGGAACATTGTGGTGTTTGGGTGCCCCTATCCACTGACTGAGCTGGAGGGAGTTGAGCGCTTGAGCTCCTCGTTCGCACCCCCCTGCCCCCCCCCCGCTCGCACCTGCGCGCCTTTGTTGCCGCCGCTTTACACCTTTTTTGCCCCCTCCCCCCCCCCCCCCGTCGCCGGCGGCTGCAAAACGACGCGCACGACCTCTGCCTCCGCACGCAGCAGCCTCTGCCTCGCGGCTGCGGCGCTCATACTGCGCTTATTCGACTCTGCCTGTGGCAGGCACCAGCGGTTGGCGCTTTCCTCCATTATGTCGCTACGGTGATGTCACTATGGTCACGTTCAAGCTCCCGGTTAGATGAAGCCGTCAGGAGCTGATGACTGCCAGAGGCAGACCTCAATAAAGCGCAGAATAATGCAGTTGCGGGCCATATTTTCATTACTCGGGCAATCCACACCTGACCTCCCCGCGTTTTTGATTTCGGCTGCTCTGAAACGGGGGAATGGAACCGTGCGTGGCATCAGGGATGGTTTTGAAATCTACAATGAGATAAGAAATCAACAAATGTACATCACTTCGAGATGATTTTGAATTACTGTATGTACTAGAAAAAGTCCTTCGTTTCCCGTAACCACCTTTTACATGAAAGAGGGTGTTGACCTCGGCAGGGCACCTTCACTAGGCGCACAACACTCTCGCTCGAAGTGGAGGAAAGGGATTTTCCCTTTGACTAATAACCTCTCGCGGGCCACGATAGATGGCACCACAAGCCTCCAATTGGACAGCCCTGCTCTAGCTGAATGCTATGACATAGTCTCTACTCTTACATCTAGAACGTATTAATAGTTTTAAAATTATACTCGTTCAACATATCGTTTTGCGAATCAGTATAGACACCTTCAGATATCAAAATGCTCAATATGAAGTTTCCCCGGGCAGATAGAGCCTTGTTATTGTGAGGTCCTGTCGTAGTAATGAAAATCAACTTGAACCGAGCACAATGCATTTTTAAGGCTTCTCTTCACTTGTAACTTTTTATCATCAATGTGAATAACGTACCTACGTTGCTAGAAGTAACAACTGAAAGGAAGTTAAGTAATACAAAATGCTTAATTCATTTTGTGATTTTTTCTCCATGTATATGCATAAACAATTGCATATTTTGGTGCACGTATTCGTTTCACGTATTCTTTCTTTTTCTTTCTTTAAATCATTTCTTTCGTTTTAAGATTTCTTTTAACTTTTAAACTTTTATCGTTACTGTGAATGGTAAAAGGTACATCGAACTCGCTGTGGATCAATAAGTCTCTCCCTCCCCCCCCCAGAGGTCGATGGCATTTACAAATATAATTTTTACTAATTGTCTGTGTAACGAAAGGGAGTCAGTATTTCAGTTGAATTCTTTGTATAAAAAATAATGAATGAGTAAAAAATACATTATAATTTGCATATTTGAAACATGATTTATTAGAGAGCATGATGTTGGTTCGTGCCTTATTTTACGTGGCGAGTCACGAGCCATCTGGCCCGCTCTTGCGTCTGACCACGCACATTTCGCTACGAGCCTTTTACCATCTAGAGGAGAAAGAAGGTATCAGACGGGTGACGAAACAAACGATTTGAATTAGTTGAGATGCTTCTTTTAGACTTGATGTCCTTTTACATACAGTAAATCTACTAACATGGAAGAGCCGGCTTTACTTCCCCTTTCCCGAACAAAGGATTTCTTCGCCCTTAAAAATTCACGGCTTCGATGGGGTTTGAACCCTCCAACTTGCATACAACAGGGCGATTATCCAACCGGCGGATGTGAATTTCGTTAAGCTTCTTTCACCCTCTAGAGGAGAAAGACTATATTTCTTGGGCGACGAAACAGTGTTTGAATTTAGCTCAGAGGCTTGTCTTAGACTTGAGGATATTTTACGTGCAGTATCTGCAACATGGGACAGCCGGCATTACTTTCCCTTCCCCGTACGAAGAATAGAAATTCAGGGCGTCGATGGGGTTTGAACCAGCCAACTTGCGTCCGACAGCAATTCGCCAACCGGTGGATACGAGCTGAACAGGACACATGCCGCTTCCTTTAGACTTAAGGATGTTTTACATTCAGTAAATCTACAACACGGGACAGCCGACTTTACTTCCCTTCCCGTACGAAGGATTCCTTCGCCCTTAAAATTGCACGGCTTCGATCGGGGTTGAACTCTAACAGTCCGCTTCGGATGTGAGCTGCCCGCGACCCCCCTGGAGGCGACGGTGGCGCCGCCCTGGGTGGCTGACCGCAGCGCATGCGCGCCTTGCAGGCTGCGGGCGCCGCCGCCATGCCGCTCCGCCGCCGCCGCCGCCAGCGCTATCGCCGCGTCGGCGTAGC
Source organism: Acheta domesticus (assembly GCA_031308135.1). Taxonomy (NCBI): domain Eukaryota; kingdom Metazoa; phylum Arthropoda; class Insecta; order Orthoptera; family Gryllidae; genus Acheta; species Acheta domesticus. Next base: position 144,396,469 of record JAHLJT010008756.1, read on the forward strand.
GCCCGCTGAAGCCGCGCCCGGGGCCGCCGCCTCGTCGGCCGCAGCACCATGAGGCGGCGGGGCCGCCCGGCGCCGCCGCTGCCCGCGCTGCTCCTGCTCACCCTGCTAGTGCTGGCGCTGGCCGCCGCGCGCGCTGCCGCCGCCGGCGAGTTCGTCAAGGGACGCAGTGAGTCACACCCCATAGACACACGTACAGGGTGTCCGGGGAGGAAACGACATTTATAAGCATATTTTGCGTACTAAACTACGTGGATGTTCCGAATGGTGCTTTTTTATTTCTTGCTTAATTTTTCTTTTTGAACAAATATATTCATTTCTTTTGTAAATAATAAACAATTTACATATTTCTGGAGTATGCTTCTATAATGCAAATTTTTCCCTAGAAAAATTTTTTTCAAACCAACGTTTGAGTTCTTATTGCAGCTCAGCCTTTCGGCATATCCACGTAGTTTATTACACAAAATACGCATAAAATTCTCTTAAAAGCTTATTTACGATGTTTCGACGTTTCCTCCCCGGACATTCTGTATATGTGAGTGTGAGTATATACATATTGTGAGGAAACCCTCCCACAGTGGACGCCCTTTCAGCCGTCGTCGGACCGGCAGCACCAAACGAAATGAGGTGTTCGCCCCTCGCCGCTGCCTTCGGAAGAGGTCTTTCGCGTTCGTCATCATCATTTCTGTTCGCCATCGCGTGTTTGAACGAATCCAGGACCGCCGGGCGAAAGCGGCTGCGCTGACCGCCACAGTGGAGGCGACTGGCGGCCGGCGTCGCGCGCTTCGCTCCCATGCGCCGGATTCGTTCAAACTGCGAAAGCGAATGGAAATGGTTCAAGTGAACCCCCGAGACGTCTTCCGAAAGCAACTGCTTTCGGACGAAAATCTGTTTCGTTTGATTTTGTCCGTCCGACTTGGGCCGACCGAACTTTCGGGCAAAATATGCTCCACTCTGACAGCTGCCCCTGGCCCTTTTGTTGTTATTGACTTGTTTATTCCTCTGAATGTGTTATTTTGTGTGTTATATATCACCAGCAGCACCTGTGTATTCTTACATTTGTTTGTGTATGTATGTGTGTATGTGTGTGTATGTTAATGCTATACTTTGTGTATTTTTTTACCAGTGGTATCCAAAAGTGTTAAATATCAATATATCCAACGCTTCTGGCCTCCATAACATTTGCTTTTGCCGCATTCTTGCATGGTAGAGAGCCGAAACCTCTAGTGCTCGAGCAGTTGCTTAGCAGTTGGCACGCCCGGAATCACTGCAATGCCATTTATTTGCAGCTCCTCCGCTATGCCATCAGCTGTTATGGCGCCATCCATTATGGACGCTTACACGTCACTACAGTCACTATGGGGACGTTCAAAGGTCCGATTGGATGACACTAACAGCTGATTTAGGTACATCAGAGACAGCTCTAAATAAATGCAAGTATTGTCATGCAGTCACTGGATAAGGGGGGATCCATAAATTACGAAACGCTGAACGGGCAGAGAGGGGGGATCTGAGTCAGCGTTACAAGGGGGAGGGGGTATTGTAAATTCGCGTTGTGGACGGAGGCCAGGGCGCGTGGGAGCGCGTGCTGACGGCGGGGGGCGTGGCGCCTGTTGCAGTCTGCATCGGCACCAACGGGCGCATCTCGGTGCCGTCCAACCGCGAGCACCACTACCGCAACCTGCGCGAGCGCTACACCAACTGCACCTACGTGGACGGCAACCTCGAGGTCACGTGGCTGGAGGACCCGCAGCTGGACCTGAGCTTCCTGCAGCACATCCGCGAGGTCACGGGCTACGTGCTCATCTCGCACGTGAACGTGCCGCGCGTGGTGCTGCCCGCGCTGCAGATCATCCGCGGCCGCACGCTCTTCCGCATCGCCGTCCACGACGAGGACTTCGCGCTCATGATCCTGCTCTCCAAGATGAACAGCCTCGAGATGCCCGCGCTCAGGGGTGAGCTTATTCAACTACATTGAACAAGTTCGTTCAATTAGTGACGTGGCAGATTGAACTACACTGAATAAGTTCGTTCAATTAATCACGTGGTAGATTGAACTAAATTGAATAAGTTCGTTCAATTAGTCTCGTGGTAGATTGAACTACACTGAATAAGTTCATTCAATTAGTCACGTGGTAGATTGAACTACACTGAACAAGTTCGTTCAATTAGTCACGTGGTAGATTGAACTACACTGAATAAGTTCGTTCAATTAGTCACGTTGTAGATTGGACTGCATTGAATAAGTTCGTGCAATTAGTCACATGGTAATTGAAATACATGGCATTAATTCATACAATTAATCACCTAGTAGATTGAAGTATATGGTATTAGTTCATACAATTAGTCATGTAATAGATTGAACAATATGGTATTATTAGTTTATACAATTAATCACCCAGTAATGTGAACTACAGGGGATAAGTTCATACTGTAATCACGTAGTAGTTTGAACTATACGGAATAGTATATTTTGGAAGAACGAAGTGCACATTCACGTAATTGCTGTGTACTTAAACATACTAATGCACGTATAATAATGTTCACTAAACAGGTAGTAATATTTACGAAACACATTGCAGTGAAAATCATGAATAATTGTGTTTCATAAATTATTAGACGCTGCTGAGTAAGCCCTATGGAGCAGAGAAATGAAAGAAACCTGTTCTTTCAATCCCTTGAGTCATGTAGATTCCCCAACTGGGGTTCCTGAGCGGTCGCCATCCTTTGGCTCCGGAGACTCCACTTCCTGAGCCTCGTTCACTCGGCCAACAGAATGGTTGTGGCTGCCGACGCTTGGCTACCGACGGTATTTCTACCGTTGTACAACGTAATTATTGTAAATCAATAAATGATTAAACACGTCGTTTGCACAGAGTACAGCGATGATTTCTCGCAGGTCACACGGGCTCTCTAAGCATTCGAGTTTGTCAGATTGCCAAGAATGTGCGCGCTTACTATGTAGTGTTTAGTAAGTGTGGCGAAACGTAGATCACATCGAATTGATTATCTACGAAACAAGTATAGTACCACTAAGATTTCTCTTTGTTCATTCACTTACTATTTTCAACTGTCTGACCGACTGTCTGACTAAACGAAACTAAATCATGTTTAGTGAATCTTACCACACGAATAATTGTAGTTACTCTATGATTGCTTACTGAACATATTTAGTACATTTCTCTCAGTGCAGCCTCGCCTATATTATGTATATATACAGATATGTCCCGTTTAACTTTACAAATCAAAATCACTCGAAAAATATGCAACGTACTAAAAAATGTCGAAGGCAAAAAAAGAATATCTCCAAGGGTAACATCTGTCAGGCCTAAAATCAAACTTCCCGGCCCGTCCCTTGAGGGTGAGGCGGGTGCCAGCTTTGCAATCTTAAATGGGAACCCACACTTTTTATTGCAGATTCGGATTCTACACTAAAAAATACAATAATAAGTGTGGGTTTCCATTTAAGATTGCAAAGCTGGCACCCGCCTTACCCTCAAGGAGCGAGCCGGGAAGTTTGATTTTAGGCCTGACAGATGTTACCCTTGGAGATATTATTTTTTTACCTTCGACATTTTTTAGTACGTTGCATATTTTTCGAGTTATTTTCATTTGCCAAGTTCAATGGGACACCTGTATATTATGCAAAAATCCCTTTTCCGAATTAACTACTCTGTCAATCGCAGCAAATAAGGTGTCTTTTGTAAGCTGAAAGTCCTCTATGTCTGCACGTGTACTTTTCAGTTTTGTGTGTCAAACATTAAAAGATTTTTTCCCCGAAATGTCGACGGCAAGCACTACCTGGCGGTAAGACGGGTAGTATCGGGGTCAGGCGAGGCCCAGTTTGGCACTGGGCGAGGACGGTAGCAGTGAGCAGGGTGGGTTTGAGCAGGCCAGGACAGAGCAGGGCACAGCGCGCCACGCCAGGCCAGACTAGGAGGTGGATACCCACAATGAATTCCTGTTTCTGTCTGAATAGAAAAATAAGGTAATTATATACGCAGACTAGCAAAAGATGTCACTACTTTCCACCAGCATTACTTAATGTGAATTTCGTACTGAATTCTATTCAGAACGTTTTAAGTAATTTCAAATAAAATAATATTATGTCACTGTTCTAAAGAAAGCAATCCTCTAAAACAGGTCGTGTAATTTTTTTAAAGGCTAGCAGTTTAGCATCATTTTACTTTTTTGAAATTGCCAAGTCTGATTTCCCGCGCTTCGTTTGACGAGCTGTTAATTTCTTCTCATTGTTGGCGGGTCGACATGGGTGGAAACATATCGAGACTTTACGTTGTATTTATTTAACTATAAAAACTGTTAAAAGAGTGTGTGACGTCCTATGGGGAGAAATAAATTCTGTGCACGTTTCCTTAAATTCTGGCATCCCTACCCTAAACCTTCTACTCCAAGTTGAATTCCGAATACAACGGAAACGAGCATCAGTCCTTCGATTTAAAATGAGTTGTTACAAGTGATGACTGGGGTATGTTAACAGGGACAGAAAAGACCTGTAGCCTGCGGTATTACCTATAATATTACATAGCGTTTGATATGCGAGCAATTCTCGCGATCTTTGAGTTTCTAAAGTTCGAAAACGTATGAAGCATTCAGCATTGCGTGTTCAAATGAAGGCGGCTCCACACATTCGGCACTCGTCGAGCAGCGAGTGCTGCTCGCCCGATCCCCAGCAGCTGATGTGTTCGGCGAATGTTCGCTCCCTTTGATGTGTTTGAAAGACCGACACGCGGTGGGGAGGGCGAGCGCCGAATGTTCGTCACTCGGCAAATAGCAAGCAACTTATCCACATGACGCGGGATTCGGCGAGCGGTTGCTCGCTGCTCGCCGAATAACGAACCTGTGGACCCGCCTTGAGAGTAATATAGTAATATGTAATTCGTGTTAAAATGAGATGTGAATAATAGTACAATATTATAGTATTTAATAATGATATATATAATCTTTCGAACCATTGCATTTGCTTGCCAGCGCTAAAAAGGGTGACTGGGATGTGAAGCGTGTATGGCAAACGAATCGTCCATTCATTTTTTATTTTATTTATTTACGTCAAAAACAGTTAAAAACTGCGTATGACGAGCTATGGGGAGAAGTGAATTTTGTGCACGTTTTCATAATTCTGTGGTCTCTATCCTAAACCATATTCTAGTCGAATTTTGAATACAGAAAAGAGAGTTTTTTTTCGAGTTTTGTTGACAAAATATTCGCTCTTATATATTCATTTTTCAACGCCGCGCTGGCAACGACGGGCAGTAGCGACAGCCGCTTCCTCCACCCTCTCTGGATCATATTTTTCCCTTTTTATTTATTTTTTACTTTCTCGCATACTGCTTATGGAGAATACTTTAATGCTAAAATATGTCGGCTATCTTCGTGAATACCTGAATACACTATATTCAATGGCAAAAATATATTTTCGTGTAAACGTTTGAAATACACGCTTCATTTATTTCCATTTCACGCATCGTTTAGTCACGAGGGCAAGCGATCTTGGAAGAGTAAGAAAGACAGAAATCGTGACATTATAATACTACATAACGTTAACATTATATTATTGCGAGAAAGTGTGTGCTGTTGGAGCACCTTTAGTTCTAGTCGAGTGATTTACCATGCTCCTAATATAAAAATACATTTGAAATTGAGCGTAAATAAATGTATCTTTTTAAGAAAGCATCATCAGCTAGCCCACACACATTGAGCCGCCTACAAAAATTCTGTTTCCACTGCTGATGATAAACATGAGTGATGACACAGGTGAATGATGATGTTGGGGAAAAAATCTGCTGAGAGCTCACTTTGTCCACCACAACTTCCACACGGTCGAGGGTCGACCCCAGACCCCAGCATGGACAGACAGTGACCTCTCCGCACTCCCCATTATCGTTTTGTTCAACATTATCCCAAATGCTCTCGTTTGGCATGAAAGTATGCTCTGGGAACAAAGAGCTTGATCGACATGTGAAGGCCGTATGACATGCGTGTTTCAATTTTCATTGTATCTTAAGGCTATTTCATATATCCTCATATCTCAAGATTTCAGTTTTCTTAGATTCTGGAGTTTAGAAGTTCGTATGGAATTTCCAAGAGAGCTTTTGAATTGATTTGAAACCCCAATGAAGCAACTTGTTGGTTATTTATTTAAGACTAAAATTCATTATTTAAGATTTTGCATAATTCAAAAAGAGTATTAGCCAGAAAATATTGTTGAGAGATATCTCGGCATTCAGTTGACAGTATTTCCAGTTGTTCTCTATTGTTATATTGTTCTGTGGGTGTAGTACCATCGGTGTATAGTTTCAGGGATATTGATATGTTATAAGTTAGGTCATTCATCATGACAATTAACAGAAATGTTCCCATGATTGAGCCCTGCAGCACAATATGCACATGTCGAAAATTTTTGATATTTTTTGTTGTGATATGTAAGACTTGAGTACATAGTTTATTACTGCTGTCATTTATGTCACAGTATTTCAGGTTTTTAAGAAGTAGCTCACATAAAATGCAGTCAAAAGCTTTTCTTAGGTTACAGAGCACTAGAGATAAAAAAGATTTGTCTTCAAATTAATTAATAACATACTTGATAAGTAGTTCCAATGCAGTAGTGGGTGATTTGCCACATTTGAAACCAAATTGTGCTGCTGAGAGTAAGCAGTTTTTCTGAAAGTATGTAAAAAGTTGTTTATATAAAATAAAATCAAAGACCTTCAAGATTACTGGAGCCAGAGAGATAGGTTGATAGTTACTTAGTAACTTGGTGACACTCTTTTATATAAGATAAGTTTAGACACAAAAAAATACCTACAATAAACACATGGTAACTAAATGGTCAAAGGTAAAGAATCATTTTAATAGCACAATTCCTTGTTTTATGCTATTCAAACATTTTATTGTGCAATTTGCAAGTGAATTTCACTTGTTCTCAATTTCTCGATTTTATGACCTTTGGGTGTCCAAAATAATCAATAATGGTACAGTTTTTGATACAGGCCATTGATTTTATATAAAAAATTCTTAAAAGGATTGTTCCTGCCTACTTACAGGGAACAAAGCATATGTATTAAATATAGTTTTTAATTTGATGACTTTCCTGGTCTGAACCTCAATTGATTGTATAAATTAGAACTCCAGGATTAATCATCAATTAAATGAGAAAAAATAAAGAAAATCAAATAATTCTGTTTTTTGTTACAGATATCCTTCAAGGAAATGTGGGTCTATTGAATAACTACAACTTGTGCCACATTAGAACAATTAACTGGGATGACATCATCACAGGACCTGGTGCTCACGTTGTACACGTGTACAACTTCACAATGCCAGAACGGGAATGTCCCCCATGTCATTCTTCTTGCGAAAACGGATGTTGGGGGGAAGGCCCTCACAACTGCCAAAAGTTCTCCAAAATCAACTGCAGCCCGCAGTGCCACCAAGGGCGGTGCTTCGGCACCAACCCCAGGGAGTGCTGCCACTTGTTCTGTGCCGGTGGCTGTCGGGGCCCCAAACAGAGCGACTGCTTGGTAAGTTAGGACATTATTTAATTGTATTTAATGAATAGGGTCTGAATGTTTATGACCTAAAAATGTTAGAAATATGGAAGCATTTATGACCTAAAAAATTACAAAAATATGACTTAAATATGACTTCGAAATTTTTTGGTTGCATTTTCAAACCCTTCATAATCTTGCTACTGTTTAAATAAACACTGTATTGAAAATATACTTTTAAAATCTAGTACATTCACCATTCACTCCTTTTCCTTTGGTGCTCCATGAAGACAATTCTACCTGCTGAAGTTAATTATAGAAGTGGATGACCACAAAACCAGACAAAACTAAACAAACTCTTCCTTTGCATCTGGTGCTTTCTACGCTGTCTTTTTCTCCTTAACAGCTTACTTTCTTAGTTCACATAAATATATATTTATAGGAAAGACAGACAACAATTACATACAATTATAAGAAATTATATAACAATTTGGAGACTGAAAAATATCTTTGAAATGACTGCAAGCAAATGGAATCTAAAAGATAAAAATATAAAAATTCATGGAAAAATAAGATCATAATATGAAAAATAACAAAAGGGTTTAAAAAAGCCACAATATGTCTGTATATGATCTGTGAAAATTGCATAATTTTAGTCACCGTAGATACAAATCATGGTTAACATATATTTCCCATGGAAATAACCAAAAGAAAAAAAATATGACATGGCCCTAATAATGAGCATAGATATTATCGTTATTTCTGTAAATCACATTCAAATTGTTTGGTGCTAATTTCTTTTCAAGTCATTAGATAATGTCGTTGAGATAATCATTTCTAAAAGTAATGTTTTTATTGTAGGCATGTCGAAACTTCTATGATAATGGTGTATGTACACAAGAATGCCCCCCCATGCAGAGGTACAATTCCATAACGTATTCATGGGAGAGTAACCCAGATGGCAAGTATGCGTATGGGGCAACTTGCGTGAAGAAGTGCCCTGATCACCTGTTGAAGGACAACGGAGCGTGTGTTCGAAGTTGTCCTCAAAACAAACGAGTAAGTGCCTCAATTTCTAGTAAAATATTGCAAGAAAAGATTCAGCATTTAAAAAGAGTTGGACATTTATTACACTTAATTTAATTTTGAACTATTTATTCATTTTCATGTCACTTAATATGTCACATTACAATTCATATTTTTCTCAAAAGGAAATTTTACTTGACTTATTTCATTTTATAAGAATTGTATGTTCAAAAACTTAACTTGATTATTAAAGTTTACTCGTTAAATGCTTTATCTTCAGATTCAGTATTTAATTTTTTTCAAGATTGCTAGGTATTACTTGCAAACCTAGGTTTGTTATGTACTTATTTGATATTTTATATTTAATACATACATTTACTATGTAAAGCTTGTTAAACTATTTGTTTCATTTTTACATTTTAATCCGATTCTGAAATTGTGATGTGTGTAATGCACAGCATACTTGTGCCACAATGTATACTTTTAAAACTACAATTGTTTCAAAGTTTGCTCTCCTTTACTGAGGTGTATTTATCAGAACCTTTGCTTTCAGGCTGTTGAAGGGGAGTGTGTGCAGTGCGATGGGCCTTGTCCAAAGAAATGTGAGGGTGAATCATCAGTCCATTCAGGAAACATAGATAAATTCAGAAATTGTACAATTATTGAAGGCTCAATCTCTATTTTGGATACAAGTTTTAAAGGTTTCCAACAAATTTATACTAATTACACTTTTGGGGAACGGTATGAGCCTATGCATCCTGACCGCTTGGAGGTTTTCAGTACTCTTAAAGAGATCACTGGATATCTACATATTGATGGATCTCATCAAGACTTTAGAAATTTATCTTACTTTAGGTAATGCAGAAGAACACTTCTTTCTTTTTTTATTTTGAGCATGTTTCCTAACATACATTGGACTTCCAACAACTAATATGGATTTTTTGTATATTTTTTTAAGGAATCTCGAAACAATTGGTGGAAGGCAACTGACTGATTACTTTGCTTCCTTGTATATTGTAAAAACCACACTGACGTCCTTCGGTCTCAAGTCATTGAAAAAAATCAGTTCTGGAAGCATAGCTATTTTAGAAAATCCTGATTTATGTTTTGCTGAAAGCCTAAATTGGACCAGGATCAAAGCCTCTGCAGATCACAGTGTTCTTCAAGGAAACAACAGAAAGACTGAGGAATGCAGTGAGTGCTTTATTTCTTTAAACGAACATCGTAATTGGGTAATCTTTATTGACCAAATTATCAAATTACTTACTCTTTATTTAACATCAAATTTATCTAGATTTTAAATTTTATTTGAACACTTCCCATAAACTTCTATTTAAAATTTAGCTGTTCAAGAATTTAAAAAATAGAAATTCAATATTATAGGCATTTTTTCTTAGATATCTTAATTGCATTTTTTAAAACAACAATAGAAATTCTGTGTATTTATTTGATTTCTCAATGTCTGTTATACACCACAGTAGGTCCATAGCATTCGACAATCACCATATATTATAAATTTAACTTCACATACCAAACTTTTACTTTTTAAAATAAAAGACTTGTTGAAGTGAAGTTAGTGTTGTGTTTATTATTATGTGACATTGAATGTATAATATATGGTGAATGTCAAATGCTATGGACCTATCGTGGTGTTTAACAGACACTGAGAAATTAAAAGACAATCTGTACCAAAAGAATACATGATTGATTTATTTAATTTCTGTGTATTTCATATAGTTTTGAATTTAGATATAACTTGATTTAAAAATATGCTTCTTGTTGTGTTGAATGCCAACTGTTTTTTTTATTTATTTATTTGTTCAGTTGGTGCAATTATTACTTATCTAAACAAAAGATTAGTATTTTTTTAACATTCATTACCACACAAGTGATATTTTATTTTGTTCTTTCTCTAAAGTACTAGTCTCCATAGTAATCTTAAAATATTTAACAAAATAATGTCGATCTGATTGATTCCTGGTAATGCTTAGCTAGTGGTTGTTAAAGTGGAAAAATTATATTTAAGCTGTTGAAAGAATTGATTTTCCTGTCCGGGAAATAACCTGGATCTCCGGTTGTATACGCAGTTGCTCTACTATTTGAGCTACAGAGACAGTCAACTCTTAAGTATTTCAGGACAGGCCTATGATAATTCTAGTACATTCACCTCGATTCTTCATTAAACAGCTGAAACATTTAACTGATTATTAGTTACGTAGCTCTGAAGTTGATTAAAACAAAGAGACAGGCGATTACAATGCAGGAAATGCATTCCTTTGTCGTCGTACAAGCTCACCAGAGTGACAAGGTGAGTGGTAAGATGGAGAGACTAAACCCTTTATGTTTACAGTTGCAGCAGGAATGGTGTGCGACAAGGAGTGCTCAGACGAAGGGTGCTGGGGTCCTGGGGCGGACCAGTGCTTGTCGTGTGCGCACTTCCATCTCGGCAGCAGGTGCATCCACAACTGCAATTCTCTCCCTGGGTGAGTGGACTGACTTTCTAATCACTCTAAAAGATCAAATTTGCGATTCTTAATCTTCTTTATCTCTTTTTCAATTTTATTATGTCTTATCAATTTTTATCTATTTTGCATGTTCTGTAATCTTGCTTTTGTTTTCATCTGTCAATTCTTTTTTGAATCCACTCTTTTCTCTGATATTTAGCTTTACCTAATTCCTTGTTAAATACTTTCAACTACTACATTTTGTTGCTGTCATTTTTTGTGGTATTTGATTGACAATAAAATACAAAGGGTGTATTTGGGTTCAAATATTAATTACTGAAAATTTACTGTACCCAAATGAATATGTAAGGTGATGCATTCTTGATGATAAACTATTATGATGCTCACTTTGTCACTCTGAACATTATCAAACACATTACTATAAAAATTAGCCTTTTTTGTTGTCTTGATGTTAAGGGAGGGTATCATAGAATGCTAGTATCATAAAATGCTTTTATATCATCAGTGGACACTAGTTGATGACCTTCCTCAAAGAACTTGTTTAAACATCACTTTTGTTTAATATCAGTGCAAGATAAGTTGGCTATTAAAAGATAAACTAAAAAAAATATTTTTCTTAGTTTTCTTCCAATTGAATACTGTAATTTCTGTAATAATATTTGCTCTTGTAAGTAATTGGCTTCTTCTTTCCTTGATGCAATTCTTGAAGGCAAGAAAAAAAGGTAATGTGATAATGATTTCCCTTCTAATACCACTTAAAGAAATGATGTTTAATACTTATTTGGTGATAGGTAAGGTAATATTATATGATTGGTTCGGATTTGTGAAGGATTGTACATCACCACCAATGGAGTGATGTTCAGAAAGTAAAGGACTTCGATGTAGAATGCAACATATATTATATAACTGATAATTTCAATGAATTCTAGTAATTCATTTGCATCAGATAGTTTATTATTTCTTTGTGTATAATGGTATAATATTACTGTAAAACAAGCAAAAGAAGTTTGACACTGCATGAAAAATCTTCAGAAGAAAATGCTTTTTCCCAAGAAGGATTAGACTTGCTTTCCAATATTCTCTTATTGAAAAATGTTAGCTCAACCAAATTTAATATTGTTCTTATCAGAATATCAGTTTCATATTTCTCAAGTTCGGACAGATAATCATGAAACACATAAGTGAGCATTTTAGCCATCCATCTCCTGTCTTCAATTGTATTGCAATCTTTCTTATGTCCCGATACTTCATTGGGTGTAGAATACAAAACTTTCGTCAAAACTAGTTTTGACTGTAAGAAGTTTTACTATTTTTATTATTATAGTTAAACTAGTATGATCAATTTGTAACTAGTAGACCTAAGGACTGTCTTTTATTGATTACACAGTTTATTTTAAATAAAGTTCCATGTATATTATAGACAGTCTTATTTATTAAACAACAAATTATTCTTCACATTACATCACAGGACAATATTATTGATGGCGTGGAACGATGGTGGAGGTAAGTCGCCATCAGTAACATTGTCCTGTGATGTTATGTGAAGAATAATGTGTTGTTTAATAAATATGACCGTCTATAATACTATGTAACTTTATTTACAATATACTGTGTAAAGTATGATCAAAATTTTAACGTTATAAGTTACGGAATTTGATTTGGAAATTTTAGCACACGCAATTATTGGCACCTATAATAGTTTGTTTATGTTGTTTTTCTTTCATGTAATTTGAAACTGATTGTTTTGGTGGCTGTTTTCAGAATTTATCAGTCTGGTGAAAAAACGTGCAGTTATTGTCACGAAGAGTGTGCTAGCACTTGCAATGGTCCTGGCCCAGGCAACTGCACTTCGTGCAAGCACACGAAAGACGGCCCCTTCTGCACGGCGGAATGCCCTGTCACAAAATACGCATCTGAGAACGGGGAATGCAAGCCATGCCACGTCAACTGTGTCGATGGATGTACAGGTCCCCACAACACAGTGGGGGCGGGAGGTTGCAATTCTTGTGAAAAAGCTATTATTAATGGAAATGTTACAGTGGTAAGTATTTTAGTAGTTTATGATAATAACGCTATGGTACATAGAATATCAAAAATATTTCTCATGCACGCACAAAACGAAATGAACAAAAATCCTAGCAAATAAATTTGGGTTCTATACCACAAATTGAATGATCCAAACCAACAATATTTTTAACTTTCATTTCACTGTCAGTATTTAATTTTTTGCATAATCTTTCATGGCACTCTATCACTTAAAATGCCTTTTCCTTCTCAGGGAATGTGTCTCCAAAAGAACGAGTCGTGCCCAGATGGTTACTATAACGAGTATATGGGGCCTCAAGAGCAGGGTTCTCTGAAGCCGTTGGAAGGCAAAGCCATTTGCAGGAGTTGCCATCCTCGGTGCAAGAAATGTACTGGTTATGGTTTCCATGAGCAAGTGTGCCAAGAATGTGCTCTGTATAAACGTGGAGAGCAGTGTGAAGACGAATGCCCTTTTGATCATTACGCTGTTGAAACTCACCACGAGTGTATGCCCTGTGATCCAGAGTGCCGCGAGTGTTATGGTCCTACTAATTCCGAGTGTAGAGCCTGTCGCAACTTGCGATTATGGATGGTAAGTTTTACATTGCCAGAAATAAAGCAGAGTCTGTGGTGTAATGGTTAGCATATTGGACTGTTATTCCCAAGTTTGTGGGTTCAAACCCGATCAAAGTCGTGAGGGTGAAAAAGGGTGAAAAAATCCTTTGTACCCCATCCTTCGGGGGGGAAGTAATGCCGGCTATGCACATGTTAGTAGATTTACTGCATGTAAAAGATCCTGAAGCCTAAATGAAGCCTCTGAGCTAAATTCAAATCACCTGTTTTGTTGCCAAAGCAATACCTCTTTCTCCACTAGTTGGTGAAAGGAGCATAGAAACATTTGTGTGGTCAGACGGAAGAGCAGGCCTCATGGCTGGCCACGTAAAATAAGACAATTCAATTCAATTCAATGCAATTCAATTCAAATATAATGAATTTTTGAATTTTTACCAAAGTTATATTTTTCTTCTTTTTCTTTTCTTTCTAGGATACCAACCACAATAGTTCCTCTTTCAATTGCACATCCAACTGTCCTCCAGAGATGCCTTATAAAATATTTCCATCTGTTTCATCTGATGGTGAGCCTTATTGTTCAAACGTTCAGCAGGAAGGTGTGGGAGGACGGTAAGAACCTTACATTAAGACATTAGCGAGTTGAACATGTTTTATTTCAGTGAACATTAATTAATAGTTGTTTCTTTCTTGAGCAGGCCAGACATAATTACCAGTTACCCTACAATGTTTGGAATAGGTGTGTTTGTTTGTTTACTTATTATTGCGGGTCTCGCCATGATATTTTGGGTATATAGACGAAAGGCAAAAGCAAAGGAAAATGCTGTGAAAATGACAATGGTGATGACTGGATTAGAGGACAATGAACCCCTAAGGCCGACTAATGTGAAACCGAATTTAGCCAAACTGAGGATAGTGAAGGAAGCTGAACTTCGGAAAGGAAGTGTTCTTGGATATGGGGCATTTGGTACAGTGTATAAGGTACGTAAATGAGAACATCCTTTAATTATTTGTTGTAGTTTAATGACCTTAATAAAACAGGCATGGTAATTTTATAACAATTGATTGATTTTGATACATATCTTAATGCTTTGACCCGTTTTGGGATCTTTTTCAAAATCTAGTGTCCAGAATTTGTTGACTTCAAAGATAAAATGGTAGCCTGTTAATAAAAAATTGACATTATGGTATTAAAAGAAGTTGTGCAGATGAATTTTACGAAGTGACACTTTTTTATACCATAGTGACAACTTTTAATTAAAATGCTACCATTTTATCTTTAATGTCAACAAATTCTGGACACTAGACCCCAAACTGGGTCAAAACATTAAGATATGTATAACAATCAATAAATTGTTATAAAATTACCATGTCTGTTTTATTAAGGTCACCAACTATAACTAATAATAAGCTATATAACAGACGTGTATATATTCATTAAAACTTTAATTAATTACTTCTTTTAAACTATACTTAAACCAACCTTCCTTTGTATGATGTGTTTTAAATAATATAGACAGAGATCTTCAATTAACTGGAGTTTGTTTATTTTGTAGGGAGTATGGGTTCCAGAAGGTGAAAATATAAAAATTCCTGTAGCTATTAAAGTCCTTCGTGAAGGAACGAGTTCTAACACCAGCAAAGAGTTTCTGGAGGAAGCCTACATTATGGCTAGTGTGGAGCATCCGAATTTGCTTCAGTTGCTTGCTGTGTGTCTTGCGTCACAAATGATGCTGGTAACGCAGTTAATGCCCTTGGGATGTTTACTAGATTATGTGCGCAATAATCGTGAACGTGTTGGTTCTAAACCACTGCTCAACTGGTGCACGCAGATTGCAAGAGGTACAAGGATCTTACTTGGATTTACATTAATGTTTTCAATGAAACATTAAATTAAAAAAATTGTAGTATTTAAGATATTTTCACGCTGTGACAGGTTCTAATGTGAGATCTATAATTTCAGGTATGGCATATTTGGAAGAGAAGCGCCTGGTACATCGGGATTTAGCTGCTCGTAATGTTTTGGTTCAAACCCCAACCTGTGTGAAAATCACAGATTTTGGTTTGGCAAAGTTGCTCGCAATTAACGAAGATGAATACAAGGCAGCTGGAGGCAAAATGCCCATCAAGTGGCTTGCCCTGGAATGCATCCAGCACAGGATTTTCACTCATAAGAGCGATGTTTGGGCTTTCGGTAAATTTTACTTTTCATTTCAAAATACTGTGTATTTCAGCAGATAGGAAGACAGATGAAGTGGAAAGAAAAAAAAAGACTCCAAAAGTACAGGGTTGTTTTATAAGACACTACAAAAAAATTCACAATTCTTACACTTATCACACTTACAAGTACAAATCGAAGACAAACCACAACTTGCAATGAAACTTGATAGTGGTAGCACATACGTGTTTGTGATTCAGCACCTGCTTCTACAGGCAAAAATATAATCATGCTGAAGGAGGATTTTTCCTTAATGTAATAGTACAACAATGCTTGAATGCCCTGAATGAAGTGTGAAGGTTTCTCTGAAGCCAAATGAGCTGCAATGCTAGCAGTTGTAAGAAATTATGATAGCTGATCTAAACTGAATTCATAAGCCATTGATTGCTCAGAGGTCATCTTATATGACAGATATATGCTAAAACCATAAAATCTTGATGAAAATGTGTACCTACATCAATTTATCTGAAGGTCATCTTATCTGCAGAAATATACCGTATTATTTAGAAAAATTCATAGCTCCTTTTTTACCACTTTTGAAAATGTTTTTTATAGAAACAAGTGCCTGAGTTTAGAAAAAAAAAAGTAAATAATGCTTTTTTATTATAGGTGTGACTGTCTGGGAATTGCTTACTTATGGTGGGCGACCATATGAAAGTGTCCCTGCGCGTGATGTGCCTGAGCTTCTGGAGAAAGGAGAACGCTTGCCTCAGCCGACAATCTGCACCATCGACGTATACTTGCTGATGATAAAGTGTTGGATGCTCGATGCGGAAAGCAGGCCTAGCTTCAAAGAGCTTGCAGATGAGTTTGCTGCAATGGCACGTGACCCAGGACGTTTCCTCGTTATTCAGGGAGACCGATTCATGAAGCTTCCTTCTTACTCTGGGCAGGTAAGTAACTACTCTTGCAGAACAAATAAGTAAGATGAAATCACTCTCTTTAAGTACACTGTACTTAATACTAAAGAAAGTTTACTAGCTTTGTGAGGGATTCCGTTACCTTTGGGTCGAACCCTTCACATTTTTTGCTTTGTAGCATCTGAAAATTGGAGGGGAGAGAGAGAGAGGAAAGAAAGTTTCTCTATCAACTGAAAAACTTAATTCACTCGAGACTTGACACATGAAAATGAATGAAACTAGTGATGGTACAACAGGACATACTTTCTTGCATTATTTCTAACTTTTGCCATTTTCGAAAATCTGAAATTTCTGTGAAAATGAGATCTGCACCACTTTTAAGTAGCTTTAGCTCTATCTTTGAAAAAAAAATTAAAGAAAACATGAGGAGAGGTTTTAAAAATACTTTTGAGAATTTTTAAATAGTTTTTTTATAAATTAAATCAAGAATATAGTGATTAATGAAGTTAAAGGCTTTACTAAAGTCTGGGCAGATACTGTCTTTATAAAATTTCTTTCGAAATGAGTTGAGAATATAGCGAGTTAAATATGTTGACTTTGCATTGATATTTCTCTTTGACATAAATCCAAATTGTCTTTCAGAATGATGGGAATAAATTAAAAGTTAAAATTTGTTGGTGATTAAAAAGGCACAAAGAGTTTAGATATATTGACAGTATCAATGAAGTTCTTCACATGAACTTGAAATTTTGTTTTCAATACTTTCTTGTTAACTCGGGCTATTCAATTTGTTTGCAGGATGAAAAGGAGATGATTCGCAACCTGTCTTCTCCTGTGGAAGGTCCTGAAGCTTTGGTGGATGCGGACGAGTACTTGCAACCCAAGTCGCGCGCTCCTCTGGGCCCTGCGCTCACGAGCATCGACTCTTCCTCCTCTTCCTCGCCCCCTCATCCGTGTTCTAAACGACTGTGGACAGCGTCTGCGGATTCCCCCACACCTCAAAACCAACAAAATTGGAATCGCGAGGCGTTGCAGTGTGGCCCGGCTCCTCTCTGTAGGGACCAGTCTTCTACACGATCGTCAGATGAACCAGACTGCGGCAGTACGCGGTATTGCAGTGACCCATTGAAAATGGTGGGAACAAGAGGTGGGTATTACGTCCACTGTCATCTGGATTTACTTAGAGAAAAAGTAGTCCAATAGAGAGTCAACCTTAATCAAGAATGAATTGAGAAGAGTGAATAAATAAACTAGTGGAACTTTGCACATTGGTCCCTATTACATTCAGCAATTGCATCTTCTACATGAACACTAGAGTTGGGTTAACTTTCACATCAAATTCATTACCTTATTCTTCTTCTATAATTCTCCATGTTACTTTCCCACCATTCTCTGCTCAATCTTCACACTTCATTGCAGTTTTCCCAAACTCTTTTTTTCCTGTCCATTTCCTTCCCCATTAAGTAATCTGGCGTAAATAGGTATGTACATTCAATCCCCGCCTCTTATGTATAAATTTCTCCTGGATTCTGTCTATTCTCATTTTCTCTCTCCAAACCCAAATCTACACTCCCCACATCGGGAAGAAACTCGCCTAGTGATCAAAAACCTTCATACTGTAGTATTTCATTCAGTATGTTATTTCACTATGTCTGCATTTTCAGTGATGCAGGCCAAGTACTGTAAATGTTATTTGTTCTATTGTTATTGTAAAAGAAATTAAACAGGTATCAAATGGCTATGACATCAATTCGCATCAGCCTGAACTGAAATTGATTGATACAAGGAATGATGTAAAGCCAATCAGTAGAAGATCGGAGAATATTTTTATAGAAGAAAATGAATGTCGTTATACAACAGAGGTAGTAAATCACTAATTGATGTGTGTATGTATGGGAATATCAGAAAGATTTTATTTGGCCCTGACTCATGTGTTTTCCATTGCACTTCGCACCAGTCAGGATTTTGGATACCATCATGTGGTAACAACAGAGGTTGAGATAGATTTATTTTCTTTGAATTTAAAAGGAAGGGCACAGAAAAACTTGCAAAATTTACAAGTTAATTTTTGTGTAATTTGGGTGTTCTTTACACTTTCAGAGTACCTTCCCGCTATACTTCTGTTCCTAACTTAATATTTTTGTTCAAAAGTATGAACAACTGTGAATAATGCTGTTATAACGTTCGTGTTTAATCTGAAAATTGAATCTGTGCACAATCTTTCCTTCCTCTTCCTTGTCCTATCCTCACCCCTTACTTACACACACTTACACCCACATGCACTTCGCTAACACACTTGTTGGGAGCTGAGAGCTTGTCCTGGCTGGAGCAGTGCCCTGCTGGTGGGAGATACCTGACTGGGGTTAACCCTGTAAGCCATCATGCAGGGAGGCACCAGATCTTGGCATCCAGCAGGGGGATAAAAACATACTCTACACTTGCAGGACTAATGACCTTAGCCAACGACACACTTGGAATCACTAACCAATCAATCGTTTGATTATTTACAACTCCAAAACTGTTTGTGTGTGCAGAGTCCGAGGGCCTTGCTGACCCCTGCCATGCTGTCGGACTTCCCAGCAGGTGCGAAGCTCAAGTGGGAACCCTGAAACTGGAGCTGCCGTTGGACGATGATGACTACTTGATGCCGTCTCCACAGCAGAGCCAGTCTACAACTACTTACATGGATCTCATAAGTGATACCAAAATAATAGGTATGGAACTTTCTCTAGTACAACTTTCTGAGTTATATTTTTTTTGACCAATAAAGAGGGCGAAGAAGTTTTGTGGATTGGCAAAGAAGTAAAGACATTTAAAAAGCCTTAAAACAATGAATGTGGTGGAAGAGATCAGGGAAGGTGAGAAGAAATCATCCTTTTTTAAAATAACAGAATGATTCTCAGACAACGTTGAATTACAAACCAATAACGTAAAGAGAGATGATGACACCACAAAAGTGATGGTTTGATCAGGAACACTTGGAAGAATAAAAAACCCACAGGTCTTCTAGAAAAAGGAACAGGCAGCTTGCCTATTTTCTGCAGAATATGACACTGATAATTTTTCATTCCCTTCAAAACATTGAGCTTTCAGAAGCAAGAACTTACATTTCAAGAACTAGGGTTTTTTTTATATGTATAGAGTGATCTAATCAATAAATCTTATGTAATGTCTTTCTCCTATGCGTTACATCTGCTTTTACGTCACTAGCAGACTATTATAATGTCTTGTAATATGGATAATTTTTTATATAATAATAATAATAATAATACTAACAATAATAACAACAATAATAATAATAATAATAATAATAATAATAATAATAATAATAATAATAATCTATTTAGGTGTTTGTAAGATTGTTAAGTTAGTGTCATATGATGGATTAATTATATATTGCTTGTATTTCAGACACATATTCAGCCTTCAATAGGGCTTTATGATCATTTGATGCCATCAAAATCAATATAATGCAGACATCCATGATTATTCAAAATTTAAGTTGGATCAAGATTATCGCAAAGCCCGGATGAAGGCTGAATATGTGGTTAAAATGTCAGCAATTTAAATTTAATCAATAATTACCCAAACGTGTGAATCTTACAATACAATTTCAACGGGTTAAGAGATATGATAGAATATTCTGGAGAAAGTTGAGCTCTTCCTTTGCTAGTTGAGGTAAAAGTAGACTTAGGAGTATAGATTACTATTTTCTTATAAATACTAACAACTCAATTATGTAGTTTGTAACAATTTTCTGTAAGTTAGGAGTGAAAAATTTCTATTTTCAAATGTTACTAACCCTGCTTTGTGGGTACCCTTATTTATCATTCAACTAATTATGGTTAAAATGTGCAGAAGGGATTCCAGAGCTTAAGAAAATGTGTATAGATTGTACTTCTCCCCGATACATCACAGGCAGTTTTTTACTGATCATTGACAAAATAAATCGAATCAAATCAGTTATATAATCTATTTAATTATGTTAAATGAACTAAAGTTGTTTAGAAATATCCCTCTCTTAGGCATTTGCTATTAAAAACTAACCTTCCTTGTTATGGCGCTTTGAAGCTCCTGAATCATTGCTCTTAAATGCAATCAGATGTTTTGTAATTGGTTACGATTCTAACATTTCGCTTTAATGGATTTATAAAATCGTGCAAGCCTTCAAGCAGATAATTTCACGCCTTCTTTTTCAAATATAATGTTTCCAAAACCTTGGGCTGATTTTCTTATTATATGCACTTGTGCAATGAGTCAGGTCAATGAGTCAATGTCAGGTGTCAGGTAATTAAGGTCTTAGTAGTAATCTGGTGTTAGGTGTGTAATAGGGATGAAGATTTTTTGAAACATACTTGTTTTTGAAAACTTTTGTAATAATGTATAATTGTATTTCTTTTTTTTTTTTTTTTTTATTTTGCAATTATCTAAAACAGCCCTTTTGAACACTGAATTTGTTTGTTTTCAGGGAAAGGAAAATCAGGAGTAGATAATCCAGAATATCACGTTATGCGTGAGGACGCAATGGCGATGCCAGCACATACTCTTGGTATCCCCACGGATCCTGCTGAACGAGTTGCTCCACGGTTGCATCTTCCTCAACACAAATCGTCGGAAGAAGAGTCAGATCACGAGTACTACAATGACTTTGATAGACTTCAGAGAGAATTGCAACCTCTTAAACCTTTACGAAGAAACGAAACTACTGTCTGAAGGAAAATTGGAACAGTTTATGAAACAGATACTTATAGTGGAGGAGTTTTGTAGTACAATCGTGTGTGGAGTGGCTAACGGACATCATGTGAACACCACACGTTCTTGAAAGCCTGTGGACTCGTTTCATCATCAACAGAGTTGTGCCATTTTTGTGGCTTGTATATTTTATAGCAAAAATTGATTTATTGAGTGAATGTGATGAGTGATGTGTGATATTTCGTACGAACAATTCTCGAGCAAGGAAGCATTTTATGTGTGTGATATACTAGATATTTTAAATGCGATTATGGGAGAAATATGTTGAAAGGACTCAAACTCCACTGGAAATGTTTCTTCTTGCACGGGCGAAAGACTGTGATACGGATTATTGTACCTAATTTTTTTTTTACTTTGAGAGGACGAAACTCTTTAAAGTTCATTGCCAACAAAATTGGTGAGATGTTGATACAAGAACAAAATTAGAAACTAAATCTCATAGTTTATAAGTGTGCTTGAAGAAGCTCTCCTAATGGCAAGTAGAAAGGGATTATATTTTTACATCATTTCAATCAACATTTGAAAGCACTTAAATATTTTAGTTTCATTTAGTGTGTGCCATTATATACTTTTTAAGGGAATGGAAAAACCGAAGAATTGTACAATATTTCATGTTATTACTTCTGTACATAAACAAAATGACCTTAATTAAAATCAACTAATGTATATTTTATTCCTCCTCGAAATTTGATTGTAATTAGCAATGTGCCTGCAAATGCCCTAAGGTTCATTCTTCCATCTTGTTTTGGAATAATGGCCTTGCTTGCACAAATTTTGCATTCCTCGTTTGGTCGCTGCATCAGATGCAGAGAAATATGGATATGGCCCTAGTGCTGAGGATCATTATGTTTATATTGCCATTTCAATAATCCTGCTACATACCTATTGGTACAGGAAATTCTTGGATTATTGAATCTGGATATTCGTTGAGTAGTTACAAATTTTCAATTAAAATGTTTAAAGTTTATTTGTAAGTGTTGAATTTTATTATTACCCTATTCCCTTCAATGTTTCAAATAATATTTCAGAATTTCTTTACCATTATCCCCTGATTTCCTGTAACAAAGCACAATAAATCCACATATTCATTTGTGACCACCTCAAACTTTACCCAAGTACTTATCTCCAAGTATGTGTAATGGTTACATAAAATTATGAAAATAATATTGAAATCTACAAAATAAAGCCACTTCCACTTTACCATCACTTGGCCAAACTTTTTTCATTAAAACAGCTTAAAAAATAACACAGAATCTTCACACAGCCTAGCATCCTCACACAATCCAACATCAAACACTCTCTGAGCTGGATGCTTAAATTGACATGAAATTTGGTGTTCAGTACATGGTGGCCACCAAAATTGAAATTTGAAATTCCCTGACATATTTTCAAATACAATATATATATATATATATATATATATATATATATATATATATATATATATAATGTATTATATATATATATATATCTGTGTGTGTGTGTGTATAATAAATCTGTTGTCTAATTTATATTACCTTTATTTGTTTTTAACATAATTAATGCTTCCGAGGTAATGTGAAAAAAGTTCTTACAAGAGACAGTTTTTTGTATTGATACTAATTTCTTGTGATTGACTGCATCCTCGTTACTAGTAACTGCTCTTTTCCCCATGTTACTTAAGCTCATTTGTTTTTACACAATTTGCACTTAGAACTATGTTTATCTTTAGGTGCTTCTTCTATCCAAGAAAAGGTTTCCTCCCATAATTTATTATATATAACATAAAATAATAAGAAAAAATGTATTTTATATAACAATATTATAATTTTTTGATCCCGACTGAAAACATTTTCCCTGACAATTGATGAAATTTCCTGACAATTCCATGACTTTTCCAGGCACAAGTAAATTCCCTGACTTTTCCCTGATTTCCTGACTTTTACTGACTGGTGGCCACCCTGCAGTACCATGCATAACATTTACAAGTAAATTTTCAAATGCTACCTAGAACTGAAAGTAGTTGTTTTTGTAAAAATTAGTATTTTGACCTTTCTCGACCTAGCTACTGTAACATGCTGTTGTCATGGCACCAATACTAGTGCTATGAGCATTTGCATCTCGGTGGTGTTTCGGAGGGCATATATGTATTAAGCGAATGAACAAATCTGGCAAATTCATAAATTAGTTGGTTAATGTTCACATACACAATGGGTAGATAGAGACAAAATAGAAACAACTTAAAGTATAGTCCACCACATGTGACTTTTAGAGCTTCTGAGGGCAGAACCGTTGCCTCTGGGTAGCAAGTGGCAAATTGCTGGATGTCACGAGCTAATAGTTCCAATACAGTGTATGTGAATTTACTGTTTGTATGTCAAGATCATTCTTCGTTGGAGGTTTTTATCTGTCTTTAATGGTTTATTTATTTTTTAGTTTTGTTTCTCTTCCTTGTCCTATCCTCGCCCGTCATTCACACGTGCATGCACTTCACTACCAGACCCGTCGCGAGACCAGTTGGGGGCTCTGAGCCTGCCGCTGCTGGGGCGGTGCCCCGCTGGGCTGGAAAGAGATTCCTCATTGGGCAAAACCCCGGCTAGCCGACGTTTATTCTTCGATTCACTTATAACGGTACCTCAAGGTCAAGGCTGCCACCAGATAGTGGTCTACCACACAGTCGCGCGGCTAGCACGTGGTAAGCCCACAAAGTACGCACAGGGGCAAGCCCACGGCTGCGGCCTCCAGCCCCGGGGAGGGCGACGTTGAGCACTGCAGCGAGGTGAAATTGGGGTGTAGGTCGGCGCTGGATATCGCCATCCAGCGGGGGACGAAAATATGCACTGCATTTACGGGACTAATGACCTTAGCAGCTGACGCACCCGAATCAATCAAAAGGCCTCCAATGTTTCAGGAGGCGTTGCAACAAATGAACAATGTAACGCAGTAATGTACCAGAGGTCATTTTCTCTGTCCCTGTTAACTTGGATTTAATCGAAGGTGAGCCGTTGTCTAACGATAATTGTGTATGGGATTTAAATTTGACCCGATTGATTCCGTCGAGAAATAGTCTCATCCGGGAAGAAAGGTCAGCGGAAACAAGCGATACTGGACAAGGACGACGGCCCTGAAACCGCACAATCTGAGTCAACCACGGCCAAACGTTAGCCGCACTTGTCATAGGATAGTTGGTCAACTCAAAAGACAAGCAAATTCCAGGAGGTGATTTAAACGATTCGAGCTTACTAAGGATTTCCTCAAGAAGCGAACAAGGAGGAGAAAGCCGACTGAGGATTCTAGATACATTAGTCCTTCAACTACGAAATTAGCATCCAACAAACCTCAGGTTATCGCTAAGGACAGTAGTGTCGTAGCGAACTCTGATCCAAGGATCGCGGGTTCGAGTCCCGCCTCGGACATTGTTCTATGTTTTCATCCTTTCATCCCCTGGCATCATATCATGCCATCTTCACAGTTACCATAACGTTAAACCCAATAGAGGTCGCTAATGACCTCGCTGTTGATGCGACCTTAAATAACAAAAACAATCTGAGGTTGACGAGGCCTATTTTCCGCGGGGGTCGCAGAGGACGGGCCCGGTTACAGAAAAGAGAGTTCAGGAGACGAACTCGACCTCTCCTCGCGGAGCGCAGCGCAAAGAGCAACAACGTAAGCTGCTTCGCACAGACAGGTCGAGGCCAACGCACTCAACTTACCCCGACAAGGGATTAGACCACACAAATAATTTGTATATTTAAAATAAAAACTGATCCAGTAAAAGTAATAATGGCTCACGTACTTCATGTAGTTTACTGGTTGAAAGTTGGAAAAAGTTGACTGAAGTTCACGAACCTAGCAAAATATAAATGTGTGTCCTCCTACTTTAATAATAAGAGCACTATCAAAGCCAATGATTTTCAAAATTGTCCAATTCATATAATTTCGAACCCATTAGAATTGGCATAATTTATAAAATGGAAAGCAATGATCTATAATAAAAATATAATACGAAAGAGAAAATCAATCAATTTACAGATACGTAATGAAAAAAGTTGACAGTTGTCCTTTGCTGCTTACATCAAGGATTTCACCCAGTAAGGAGACAAGAGGTTTTCTTTTCATTTTTAATTACATGGGACGTTGCCATGTTCACACTTGAAATCCAATCAATCTGAATTTCTGGCGAGATTGCACCAAACACTGGAATTTTACATATCATCCTTGTAAGTTTATCATATTTCATTATTTCACTTATATATTCCATGAAATTTTCTCTATTTGATGATTCCATATTTTCATTATGGCTAGAAAATACAAGCTCTTCTCCCAAAAAAAGCATATAACTCGAATGAAGTGTGATGGAATTCCCTATTTTCCCTTATATCACTGTTATATTGCTCAACATAGCCTGCATTAGCTGTTTAAATAAAATTCTATCCTCTCATATTTTTTTCAAAAATATTTAACTGTTTCTCACGCTGCTATAATTTGTCCACGGCACAAAAATACGACTCCATAATTATGTAGGCACTTTGGATCACGTGGTGCTCGCCATTCCAGGGCACAGATGTGGATTGCACAGTCACATACCCTTGTGGATTCAACCAGCACAATCCCTAACCTAAATTGGCTACAAATATATTGTTATTAAATGCATTAAAATAAGGTAATAAAACGACAATGTTCACTAATTAATCCCGTTCTCTTACAAACACCGAAGAGAACAATGACGTTTCGTAAAACGACAGCTTTCTTAGGAACGCTGTATGTAATGTGTCACTGAGCATCTGATTCACAGCGCAGACTAGGCGACATTTCAGACTGATTCGTTCGTCCTTGTGAAGAATCGAATTCTCAACGGCGCAATGTTTGAAATACAATGAAATATTTTGTAGTAGAAAAAAGAAAATAACAAATGGACAATTTACAGTGATTTTAAAATAAAAATAGCTGATATAAAAATAGCGAACGGCCTGGCCTCCCTAGGGCTGCCAAGGGCATAGGACAGGGCAAGCGACGGGAAGGGCTCCGCCCAGGACACTCACCGATTCCAGCTTCCACCGGCGTCAGGACACAGCGCTGCTCCTCTTCTGCCAGGGGTGCTACGCTACGCTACCCTGCCCTGCCCTGCGCTGCGCTGTGCTGTGCTTTGGAACCTGCTCTAACCTATGCTAGCTACGAACTGTTTGCCGTGTTCCCCCTCATTTCTCGTAAATGATTATTTTAAACATTTTTAACCTTGTGCAAAAATTCATAATAAACATCGTAATTGATTAATTTTCTAACATCCCGACACGTTGAATAAATTCTATGAACTTCGACCTTCTCAATTCGTATTTAAAATTTTTCTTGAATTTTTCTTTCGCTGATCAATAATTCACGGGGAATTTAAATTATTACTTTCAAATTAGACTTCCAAACATTTTTCCAATTCAAAATAATGTTGTAACTAGGATAATGTTATGTTTTTTAATGCTTGATAATTACACAATTTCAATCTGCAAATAGTATTGGTCCTATTGATTAGTGTATATATTTTATTCATTAGTTTTATTAAAGATTTGCAAATATGATGCTGAAAAGTTACAACTGCAATTTTTTGTGTGTGATTAATGACTATTCGACATGAGAACTAGTAAAACCAAAACTACTTTCCAGATTTTAAACTGTTTTTTCCTAACCTCCTGGCGGGAACAATGATGGCCCCCATCTCGATCAGGTTTTTCGTCCAGTTTCCCTGATCCTTGAGCAAATGCTGAGATGGTCCCTTGTTTTGCACAAAATTCACTTCTCCCCATACGCAGTTTTTAACTGTTTTTGACGTAAATAAATAATAAATAAATAAATAAATAAATAAACAAGGGAAATTTAGGAACGACGAGACGAAACGGTGTCGTGGAGACCAAGGCCACGGCGACTGGAAGACCAGCTACGAAGCACAAAAAGGGCGTCACAACACTACACTTCTCAAGTTTCACAAGCACTTTTTCTACAAACAAATTCTCAATATCACATCCAGTTCATTCCTGAGCATGAACTCTTGCGCAACAAGCAAGCAACTTTTTTCGCAACTCTTCGGAACTCACTTTTCACTTCAAAACACTGTTTGAATCTGTAATTCGCTTTTGACGAAACTTCTATGTAACAATTTATTCGTAAAATTTGTTATCACAGATCGGCATCAATGTTGCTAAATCTTTCACGCGAGACTTTACAGGATTTATTAAATAAATCAATTTACTATTGAAATCTCCTTCATGCATACACACTTTGCACCAAATGTTAATCAGCTTTGAATTACTCTGCGCACCCGTTTGAGACCTAATTACACGTCACACGCATTTGTTCCAGAAACTATTTACATTAAAAAGAATCTAAACCACAGTCACCAAGCACTTCGAGAGCAATCCGCAATAACCTCTCCACAACTGCACATCATTTCCGAATCGCAAATTGCCTCTCGCCGCGGAACGGCGCTGGGCAGCAATTGGCCGCACAGAGAGAGCACGCGAGGGCGGCTGCGAGTACAACGCAAAGAACGCTCAATTTAGAAATGGATGATTGAAATGAAAGATCGTATTTAGTTTTACTAAAGAGTGAAGCAGCCTATGTATCATTTATTTCTGATCGATTCGTTTTTAAAAGGTTTATGAGATGTAGATCTTCTACTTCCAGTAGAGTGCAAATAACTTATGTATTAGGAATAGGCGTAACACGATGGTGATTTATTTCTGCAAAAGAAAAAAAAGGGCGCTATAAATGGAACAGAGTTTCTCGTACCACTTATTTCCCCTGTGTATTGAGTCGAAACTACCTTGTCGATTTTGTAGGGTGCCGGTTTCTCAATTATTCAACACAATTCTCTCACAATTATCGGTCAGGGAATCGGTTTATGGAAGGGTTAGGGCACAGAGGTGATACACTGGGTGTGTGAATGCCCCGCACCATGAACACGTCCTTGCTCTACGATGGATTCCCACGATCTCGGTATACGCGAACATAAGCGCATCTGTCCAAAGTTTCTGTGGCAGGAGCTCGGCCAATTCTACCGTAATATTTGTCATTGTTACGTGAAACAATAATAATTTAATAAATTAATTAAAGAGATATTGGTAAGTAAAACGAATTTTTTGATTCATACCTTCTACAAACCAATTCAAACACAATACAAACCAAGTTACAAACTAAGTTACAAACCATGTTACCTTCTTGGACATTTAATCACTAATACCTCATTGGCATCCAACACTATTCGTTGTCATAGACGCAATGTCAGCATTTCTTTAGCTTTACAACATTTCAAAGCAACCTCGCAAACATTAATGAACGTTTTTTTCAAAATTAAAACACATGAATGAAACTATTTTTAAACAAGTAGTACTACAATAGCAGATATTTTCTCGCATTATTTGTGACGACTCCACAATATTATAAAATGCACGAACCTGCAAGTGTTTAGAACCAGCAACAATTTTTCTCCGCGCCGAGACTCGAACCCACTGAGAACTGGATTGTCAACGCTGCGCCGACAAGTGAAGCAAAGCGCGGGAAGATAAATTTGGCGGCGCGCTCAACTCTTGACTTCAGCATTGCCAACATAGTCTTACAGTACCTTCAGTATTTTTTTGGTTTGAACTTAATTTGTTTGCCAACAGCAATCCTTATTTTGCAAAATGAGAATATCAATAAATCTTATATATAAAATTCTCGTGTCACAGTTTTAGTTACCATACTCCTCCGAAACAGCTTGACCGATTTTGATGAAATTTTATATGTATATGCAGTAGGTCTGAGAATAGGTTGTTATCAATTTTTATACCCCTTTGTGATAAGGGTGGTCCACCCCATTTTTTTTTATTTTTCGCACTAAACGTTCTAGGCAACCCGCTACACACGGTAGGTATTTCACACTGCGGTATTTCACCCGCTACACGGTGTTTCTCCATATTACGCCCCTGCTCAGGGATGTGCAGAATCTGCTATTGAATGTGAATAACACGGAGAGAGACGGAGAAAGAGAGAGAGAGACGGAGGAAGAGAGAGAGACGGAGGAAGAGAGAGACGGAGAAAGAGAGAGATGGAGAGAGAGAGACGGAGAAAGAGAGAGACGGAGAAAGAGAGAGACGGAGAAGGAGAAAAATAGAGAGACGGAGGAGAAAAAGAGAGAGACGCAGGAGAAAAAGAGAGAGACGGAGAAGGAGAAAAAGAGAGAAAGACGGAGGAGAAAAAGAGAGAGACAGAGAAGGAGAAAAAGAGAGAGAGAGAGAGAGAGAGAGACGGAGAAAGAGGGAGACGGAGAAAGACAGAGACGGGGAAAGAGAGAGACGGAGAAAGAGAGACGGGGAAAGAGAGAGAGGGAAGGAGAAAGAGAGATATAGGGGCAGAACGTCTGCCAGGCTCAACTAGAAACATTTTTGTCTCCGCGATACATTGTTGCGTTAGGTTTGAGGAGTCTTAAGCATATTAGAGACTAATATATCATTAACACTAATTAGCAGGAAAAAAAGCACAGCAATTACTATTTGACTGTAGGTAGATATGACTAGGAACTTTGTTTTAATAATTTGTGATATTTGTTGCTGCAAATTGTTTCATTAGCCTTAGTTAATTAATGTTTAGTTAGCCTTCGGAAGTTGATATTAAATTCTCGAATGTACAAAATGGGGAACAGATTCATTGTTGAACAGTTAATAATGTGTACATGCATTTTATAACAATTTTTAACTGATTGTTCTTTAGGGAAGATTTATTTATTATCGTTAATTATTTGCTCCTGCCGTCTTTTAATACATAGATTTTCGTTTTTACAGCCATTTAGTGCAACAATAGGTAAAGAAAACCCTGATTGATTTACATGATATAATGATGTAATTATCACTTGATCAGTATCCCCGCAAGGCGTCTACCGGCGTCACTTCGGACCAATGTTGCCAGATATCGATATATGAATTATTGATGTTTCCCCTATTTTTAAATTATATTAGTAAATCTGCATTCATTAGAAGAAATCAGCATTTTTGAACTTAAAACTTCGCAATCGGAAGTTTCACATCTGGCAACATTGCATCTGACCCAATAAGCAGCACGGTGTAGGGATGAGATCTCTCACACAATAAGCCATTTCTCATTCACTACAATTTTTGGCCATTATTTTTATTGTCTGGGCGTTAATCGTAATTTTACAATTATCATTTTTCTATTTCAGTGTAAATTTAAAATAATTTATGATTAATTTGCAGGGCTGTAATGAAAAACGTCGAAGCCATCATTTTAAATGGCAAACTTCAAAGTGATAATATATTACTGCCGCGGATCCCTATTATACCCACAAATGTGCCAATTCAATTTAAACGTCTTCAATTTCCGTTAAGATTGGCATTTGCGATGACTATCAATAAGTCTCAAGACCAAACGATGTCTGTTTGTGGCTTATTTTTTAGCGCACAAACAAACAATATTGTACACTCTATTGCGTTGGGGAATTGATATGTTTTTTAGTAAAATTATTGTAATTAGCAATGTATATCATTTCAAAAAATAAATTACAATAAATTAAAAATATAAATGTTTGGTATTGTGTTATTTTTATATTCCATCATCGTTCACAGCGCTCCATGCCTCTTCAGCTCATATATACCACATCCTCAAACACTGACAATTAGTCATTTTTTCTACTAAAATAATCCTAGGAATAATTTATATGGCAAAACAACGTTTGCCGGGTCAGCTAGTGATTATATATTACTGTATGTTCTAAAAATCCATGGCCAACTATTTACTAGCTCCAAATTCAGACACTTTTGGTAGGATGAGAAGTAAAATGTTCTATTTGAAATGTAAATTATAAATTGGAAATTTTACAAAGTGGATGAAACAATGTACAATACTCATAGTATATCCAACAAGGTGACAATTATAAATACTCATATTGTAACATCTTATATAACACACTTGATTGGTTATCAAACCTGACTTAACAGCTTAATTTGATAAATTTTATTATTGAAAGAAATGATTGTGTATGTGTAGGTTGGTAAAATAACAGGTTCCTCTTATTGTTGACAATCAATTATAGACCTTTTTCTATCAAACTAATAATTTGTAATCTCAAATTTTATTAAGATGTGTTGCAATATTTATATCGTAAATAACTAATATACTGCTCAAAACATAAAACTTTTCTTTTCATTAAATCTGCCTTTGTAATTCTTATTTATTAAAAGCAAGATTTTTTTTTGTTACCTGAAATTAATTTGTGATGCATATGAATAAATGTCAGAATATATTTTCAACCTATATTTACTAATTAAAAACTAATTTCACATAATTGAAAAAGTTCTTCGTTTTAATGAAAAAGAATTAGAATAATTCTAATTAATTATTAATTACTAAAAAACTAACAAAAGAAGTTAGTATGTGCAAACTTTATGAACTGACTACTTACAGCGTCTGTAAAGTATACCTTCTGTTAAGGATGGCAAAATGCTATATGACTTCTGGGAAGCAAGTAACCAATCATCCAGCATCAGCCTTCAGTGACTAAGGGAAACCCAAGTTGCATCAGCCTTCAGTTTTGTCTGAAGGCCAAAAATGCACAAGAAAATAATACTGTAGATGGAGGAAATGTACATAATAAATCATTAAAATATTCATACATGCATACATGCATGCATACATACATACATAAGGAAGGATTCAGCAATTGTAAGAAAAGACCAGAAGCAAAAAGTACTTATCATACAATAAAAAAATGCTCCTAAATATTCCACAGAAAAAAATTAATTTCTTAGGTTGTGTACATGAAATCCATAGTTACAACAATTATTCTTATTTCTCAAAGTCTACTCCTTCATTTCTATTTCAAACATTTGAAACTTACATGTGTGCCACTAAAACTCCCTTCACCAAGAAACCATTACAGTACCACAAGCTGTGTAACTACTTCAACTACATGATATTTATTTCCAGAGACAACTGAGAATACATTCAGTACAAGTAATACACATACTACTCAAATACAATCACATGACAAAAAAGATATTTGCTAAACTGGTATCACAATCCCCCCTATCTCAACCAATAAACAACAACACAAACTTATGCTATCTTGAGTTTTAACAGTTTTCTCTAATTCTAATACGGCACATTGTGTTCCTTCCTCAACCCCATATATTTACAATGAATTCATTATTTGAAACTGTAGTCACTGTTTGAAATACATTCGAAAGAGAAATTGCTTCCATGCTGGTCAACATCTGAAATATAAAAGTGTTTATACATCTCATTTCATAAATGTTTATTGAAAATATATGTATTTATTATTTCTGCAATCTCTGAAACTCCTTATTACACTTTTACTCTCCAATCATCTTCTAGTATTCTTCTCGGTTCAAGCGACATAATGATCCCTATTAAGCAATGCTCAGAATAAGTGAGTATGTTATAATAGTAATGTTTCTGCAAAATATCACAAGGCACTATTGTAATATTGCCTTGTGATATTAAAATCACAAATTACTTCCCAGTAATCTTTTTTTTTTTTTTTTGCTTTATTTTAAGTTGCTTTTCAACAGCAAGGTCATCAGCAACTTCTTGTCTATCGTAGTCTACCTTATAAATCACATTACATTAATGTTAACATTTGAAAGTACATATTACAATGACACAATACATACACATTACAATACATATTACAATGTCTTCTTTATGGTATTATAACACAAATAATGTTTGAAAGCTGTCTTCAAATCAATTTATAGAAACTTCCACAGTAATCTGTTGTAATGATTCCTTCCATTTTCTTATCACTCCTATGCTATGTGATCAAAAGTGGTACCACAATGACTCTGATAACATTTCGTGAGCTGGCTCTATTCAAATTCCATAGGACCATAGCAGGTGATAAGGTGACAGAAATCAAAGCCCAGCTCCTTCAATCGTTTCATTTTCCATAAACTAATTTGTTTTCTCAAATAGTAAGAGCAATGGCAACCACATGATTGAACTAATGGTGCTTCAGAATGGCGCAGACTTTCTTGTACTATTAAATCCTTATTCTTCAGCCTGGGCTATATTTTTGGTTTTGCCCCACTGTCTTCTCAGCTGTCATCTATTGGCACCTTGGTCATTATTTTCACGTACTTTCAGTTTTTTGGTTCTCTAATAGTAGAATTGGAATATTAGGAATTTATTTTTTAACATTCTTTTTATTTTAAGTTGCGAAAATTGCAAAGGTCATGAATGACTAATACTGTACATTAATTAAATATTATCACAAATCTGTGAAAATATCAATATTTTTAGAAAATTTTAACACCTTTTCTTGATAAATAGGCGTTGATTAAATGTTGTTGAATTTTCCATTTCTTGTCTCTTTTGATTGTGGTTGGGACATTCCAAAAGGGTGTGGTTTATTGATAATACAGTATTGCAGATTCTACATATGGGTTGTGTAACTTTCTCAAATATAAATTAATGAGAGAATTGAGAGTGATTTGTTTTAACTCTTGCCAGAGCAACTTGTTCTTTATTTTATACAAAGATGTTTAAACATTTTAAAATATCTTTCAGGCGCCGATAGATAACAGCTGAGACGAAAGCGTGGCAAACATAGCCTAGACTTGGGAGACAAGAAAACCAACCCGTGTGAGAAAGTGAGTGCCATTCTGAATGACAACCGGAGCGAAGTGGTGAGGTAGAGGGCGCTAGCGGTGCGGGGGTGTCCATAGCAACGCCTCCAAACAACGCAAGGCCTGTCGAGCGTGCAACCCGCCGAATCCCTCATGGATGCAGATTTCGACAGATTCGAGAAGAAAGTGGACGAAATAGGTAACACTGTCTGTCTAGGGCTCTAAGGCGCGGGGCGGCTGGTGCCTGAGGGCGTGTGCGAGTGCGTGTGTTCGCGCAGAGCGGCTGGTGCGCGGGCTGTGCTCCAAGGACGCGGAGGAGGCCGCCAAAGCCGAGCGAGATGCGGATTCGTTCCTCGAGGGCGACGAGAGCGACGAGGAGACGGACGAGGACTCCGACGAGGAGGGCGACGGCGACATCAAAGTGAAGAAGAAGTTCGACAAAACCGTCATCAACAAGCAGCCCGACGCTTATGACGACACCAAGCAGACGCAGTCTCCAGGTTCCTTATGTTATCACTGTCTTATAATTGAAAAAGAGTTTTATATCGTCTCTCTCTCTCTCTCTCTCTCTCTCTCTCTCTCTATATATATATATATATATATATATATATATATATATATATGTGTGTGTGTGTGTGTGTGTGTGTGTGTGTGTGTGTGCGCGCGCGCATGCGTGAGTGTGTGGTGTGTGTGTGTGTGTGTATTTGTTTTGTAGTACCTGATGATGGTGACAGAATGAGTTCCTGAAACGAACAATACAGGAATTCAGTTGTTATTATTTCTTAAATTGACTGTCTCAAATATATATTGGACCATACAAAACTCTTATGCAATCTCCAGGTATCTGCCTCAAACAATCTGTATTGCACCCTTCGCTGCTCCGGTAAAAAAACAACTCAAGGCAGTGTTCTCACCATCAGAAGGAGGTACTTGTGTCATCTCATGGTATTTCATTTGATTCAATTCATTAATTTAACTTTAAAAAATGTATTATTTTTGGGGGAGGCGTCATCCTACAACTACAGTATGGAAGATATATATTTTTTCCTTGATAAAATCTGTTGTTGAAAGACAGATCTTCAAATAACATTAGCAACAATTTGTCGAAAATATGAGTAGTTTTGCGTGAAATATAAAAAATTTAAAACAATTATTTTCTCAAAAATGGCTCAAAATATTTCTTTAAATTTTATCTTCATATGCATCAACGAAGGGTAAAATTGTAGCGCTAGTCTTATTTCCAGCGAACTCTGAATTTTCGACGGTTGCAAAAAGTTAACATGTCAAAACTACGAAATTGAAGATAGAAATTTTTGACTTCAACAAAATATGTTCTAAAAAATCAATTTTTAATAATCTTTACAAAAGATCATGTACAATTTTTTGATAGAGCGAGTAGTTTTTGCGTAATTTATGCCTGAAATTAATGCAATTTATAAAAAATCTCAGAAAGCGTACCAAATTTTTTCTTCAGTTTTTTCCTCAGATGGAAGAAGGGAGGCTTAAAAGAATGGCGCAAGTCTCATTTTCAATGAACTCTCTGAATTTTAGAAAATTGCAAATTTAGAAATATTGCGAGAATATATTCTGTAGTAGCACCACTAGTATGTCTTGACGTTTTATAAACGTTCGGATCGATATCAGGTGTGCGTTCACGAAAGATCGTTTTTCACTAATATTCCTACGCTTTTTATGTTCATCATGACCCCAAGAATAGAAAAAAATCCCACCGAAATGAGTCCTAAACATTTTTCTCTATGACTAAAGGTTGTCGATTGGTTGATTTATTATTATTTTGGGTTTCCAAGCGCGTAAATGGCTATGTTCATTATTCCCGTAAGCATAATGCATGTTTTATCACGGGAGGAGGTGGTGTTCTTCCCCGCCGGATGGTGAGACAGGCGAACATTATAGCAATATCGGTATACTACCGTAGTTAATCTTTTGGTCATGAGCACGAAGCTTGAGGGCATTTGTATCCAAGAGTAAGTTACCAACATTTGCATACATGTTTGGTACACTATTTCTGGCTTCTACATTTTTTATATTTACTTTATATACTATAATTTATTATTTATATTATTACAGCAATTTATAGAAACATCTGATTTCATACGTTTTCAATTATGACATTTAATATATTATTTACCATTTGGTCTGTATAATTGTAAACAACCTGCAACAAGTATTGTACCTTAGCTCTTCTGTCAGTGCCCCCCCCCCATCTCGATCAGGTTTTACGACCAGTTTCCCTGATTCCTTAAGCAAACGCCGAGACTGTCCTTTGTTTTGCTTCTGGACATAAACGTATTGTGGCAGAAGAACATTTCTTCACGAAGGACGTGATGAGGGTAAGAGCCGAAATCTACAGCTGATTTGCCTGTGAAAGATTTTATTACATGGGAGCGAATATTTTGTTAACAATTCTTGCCCAAAACGCTCATTTCTTTTTGTACTCAGAATTCAACTTGTATATAGTTTAGGGTAGGGATATCAGAATTAGGAAAGTAGCACGTCACGCAAAGTTTTTAACTGCGTTTGACATAAAATTAAAAAAAAGGAATTATATAGAAAGCACGTAAAGCACATGAGCGCTCTTGACGACGTGCGTTGTGTAACAGCTCCAGGAAGACGCTGAATTCGTGACGTGAGCCAGGACAACGCACGTTTCCTCAGCGCGCGACGTACCAGGAGAGGTGGCTCAGTGCATCAACTGATGTCACTGCGGGGCTTCTGACCAGCAGGTCCTAGGCTCGAGCCCCGACACTAACAGGATTTTCGTCACTAGCTTGTCAACTAGGTCGAATTCAGTCGCTGTCTGGAGGAGAATTCTAGCGGCCGGCTGCTCTGATCGGTAGTTTTCCGTGGTTTCTCAGATCAATACCAAGGACGAATGCCGGAGCTGTACCCTAACAAACGGGGCACGGACCGTGCGCGATCTTTCCTTCCTCTTCCTTGTCCTATCCTCACCCTTTACAGACACACACACACATACGCACTACACTTGCCGGGAGACCGGTCTCGGACAGCTTGTCTCTGCTGTGGGCAGTTCCCCGCTGGTGGGAGATACCTGGTTAGGGGAGAACCCCGCTAGTCGACTGTAGGTCGATGCCGGATCTCGACATCTAGCGGGGATAAGATCACAACCACCTCCCGATGAAAAACACGCACTACCCTTACGGGACTAATGACCTCAGTCGTTGACGCGCCCGGAAACACGAATCAATCTGTCAATTCGCCCGCTAGGCGACAACGCACGTCGCCAAGAGCGCTTGTGTGCTGTTTCGCATAAGACACAGTGTTGAGATCTCGGCTGTCCGGGTGACGCAGTGTGCGCAGGCTCGCCGGAGCTGACGCCACTGATATACAGTAAATGGAGTGGCAATGCCTATGCTAGGGTAGCACCGAGGGGTGCGGGGGTCGCGCGCGCCGCCCTCTTCCCTTGTAGACGCGTGGCGTGTTGCAGACGCGTTCCTGGCGCACGTGGAGCGGGACGCGCGCGCGCGGGCGGCGCAGCGGCGCGAGCGCGAGGCGGCGGCGGGCGAGGCGCGCGGCGCCGGCGACGCCGCCTTCGCCGAGGGCGACTTCGCCGCCGCGCTGCTCCACTATACGCGCGCCATCGACCACGTCAAGGACTGCGCCGCGCTCTACGTCAGCCGCGCGGTCGCGCACCTGCGCCTGGGCCTGCACCGCCGCATGCTGGACGACTGCGAGTGGGCGCTTCGAGTGAACGAGGGCTGCCTGCGCGCCCGCCTGCTCAAGGCGCGCGCGCACTTCGAGCTGGGCGACGCGGACAAGGCGGACGAGTGCCTGCGCGAGGCGCACGCGCGGAGCCCGCACCGCAAGAAGGACATCGACGGTGAGAGGGCGTTGCGTTTTCCTGGCGAGATCCGGCGCCGACCTTCCGTCGATAAGTGCGGTTTTCCCCAAATAAGTATTTTCCACCAGCGGGGCACCGCCCCAGCCGGGACAAGCTCTACGCTCCCGACCGGTCTCCCGGCATGTGTTAGTGTAGTGAATCTTAGTGAGTGTGTGTGTGTGTGTGTGTGTGTGTATGTGTGAGGGATGAGGATAAAACAAGGAACGGGAAGGGAAGATTAAGCGCGGTCCATGGCCCGTTTATTAGGGCACTGCTCCGACATTCGCCTGGTGTTCATCGGAGAAACCACTCGATGGCGAGAGGGAACCGGTCCGTTAGAGTGCGATTTTTCTGACTCTGCCTCTCGAGCTCCTGTGGCCACGATGGAATATCACTCAGCATTTCGCATTTCTCGATATCTGACCTGTAGTTGGCGTGGCAGCCCGTTTTGGGCCAGGGCCTACCACCAGCGTCCCGGCCTCGCGGCCATGGGTTAGAAGGGGGTACGTGTGATTTGCACAAAGTCATCCCCACGCTGTATTCTGGTCTTCTCAACCTGAGAAGTGAGTTTTCTCATCGTCACACAGCAACATGTACTGGGGCATTGCATGGAAAACGTACACTGTAATCTTGCCCGCCCCGGGGTCGTGTTCGATTCGCGGTTCGAGCGCGGACCAACAAGCAATCCGGGCGGGGCCATTGATAAAGGCCTGGCCAACGACCCCGCTCCCCCGGACCAACTTAAATACACTTTCCAGCAACTGAGAGGTTCTCACACTTGTCAACGTTTTACATTAGGAGAATATAATCGTTTAATATTCAAAATTCAATGTCTGAAAAAAATATGCAACTTTTATCAAAAAAAACTCTGATTAAAAATAAATATTTATTTATAACAACAGCAGTATACAATATATTAAATATATTAAGTACAAATGTTGTGTGCAGTATCTAATATTAGTTAATACTGAAGAAAGATGGATCAATTTGCAAATTTGTTCAAATTTTGAAATGATAATATTTGCCAAGATGAAATAATACTACTGTAATGTAAATTTACAAGATTCATTTCGGAATATTATCACATAGAATAAGTAAAAAAAAAAATACAAAATCTTATCAAGAATAATAGAGAGGCTAACAATCCATTACAATGTCTATTTTTATGAAATTCTTTTGTATTGAATTTATACAAAACAGTGATTATTCTAATATAACAAATTTTATAACCATAAGGGAATAAATTGCAGACATTTAATTATATATTAATTGAATTTCATTGAAGTTTATTTTCAATGAAACCAGTTAAATTACAATTGTTAAAACAAATTTGCAAGATAATAAAGATTTTAAAATATGTCTGAATATTGAAGGAAATTCTGAGTTTTTATATTGAATTAATAATTGATCTTTGATCAAATTTGTTTAATGACAATTGAAAAACTATAATCTCATTTGAGCATACCTTCACCTTCCAACTAACTACTTCTGGTTAATATCATTTATCAGGCGATACTCACTACAAGGCATTCAAATTGCATTCCTTACAAAAAAAAGTAGAGTTATAATTAATAGCACAAATTACATTCAAAATAACCCATTCTTATTTTCATATAAATCTGTACCTACATCTGAAGAGATGACTACAATTCTTAGAACACAGGAACTGGAACAAAGACACTACCTCAGTTTACAAATTTATAAAATTCTGATGACATAACACCTTTTGCAAAATATATTTTAATATCACAAGATTATGGTAAAATTGCTTTACTGGCATGTCGTTAAATTGCATCTGTAACACATAGTTTGAAATTTGGCTTAAAAGCGCAATCTTTTTCCTTTCAGCTTACGCCGCCCAGTGGAGGTGGAGCAAGGAAGATAGCGGAAAAGTACCCTCATGAAAATATCTCTTATTCCATGCACACTCCCTTTTTATTAGCACTATTTGCTTAAAATACTGAAAACTTTACTGAGGTATGAAATATTTTTAATTAAATAACATTTTTTAAAGAACATTTCTTTCAAATATGTGTTTTCTTAACAGGACATCTAGAAACTGATGATGTCAGATGGGACAAATATTCCCGGAGAAATTTCGTCTAAAAAATCAGTAAATTCAGAAACATATCTAATAGAAAAAATATTTAAAAAAAACACTTTTGGCAGAATAATAATTAACCATTGTAAGCAATATCCATACATCAGTAAAAAATAGGATTGCTAATGTTTCATTATTATTTATATTTTACTTATGACTAATAATTTGATACAGATTTCAGGCATTTCACACATAATCAGGCATTTCACCAGAAGGAGACCAAATGTTAATTGTCTGTGGATTTTGATTTTTGTAATGTAAATTGAATATGTGCTCTTAATGTAAAATACAGTACCTCCATATAAAATGATTGGTTATTAATAAATAATATCATTGTTCTTGCATATACTTAATGCATAAAAAATGTTTAATGTACTGAGTATTCTTCTAAAAACCAGTCTATACAATCAGGCATGACAACGTTACTGAGTGTCTACAGAGAGGCATTGCCACTGGGGGGTCATGACACTGGCAATGTACAGACATTCAAAAAATATAAATCTTTTAAAAAGATTTATTTTTCG
The DNA here is from genome assembly GCA_031308135.1 of Acheta domesticus. NCBI lineage: Eukaryota > Metazoa > Arthropoda > Insecta > Orthoptera > Gryllidae > Acheta > Acheta domesticus. The sequence continues at coordinate 144,436,976 of JAHLJT010008756.1, forward strand.
GGGATTTATTTTAATACTATTAACTATTAACACTTTTTTTGAGATTTGAATACTTGAAATGTTGGCACACAATTTTTTATTTCATACTATTTTCATTATGAAAAATACTAATATCAGTAGAAAGATATAAATAAATATATCTTCTCAAGGTTTTCTTTTCAACAACTTTCAAATTTCAAATGTACAATTTGAAATTAACAAAAATAAATGGCATAATTATTTTTGTAAATAATTCAATTTTAAAAAATGTTTCTTTTAATTTAAAATGTTATGCTTCCCTTTGCTTCTCTCCATAAACATTCTCTGAAGCGTGAAGAGTCTACTGAGCTATTGTGAATTTTTTTTTTTTGAAAAGTAATCTGAGATAATAGAATTTCTTGAAACAAGATAGAACTTTTGCACATCGTGAAGTACGTTCACAATGCAAACTGACTTGAGATCACGCACGACATTTAACATGACGATAAGTTCCTACGAAAAAAGGCGAGCGAGCTATGAGCGAGTGTATTCGAGTGACTTGTAGTGTGCGTGTTACAATTGAAGTAATCACGATACGCGGAATTCGTTCTCAATCGAAGTGACGGCGGGTGCTGATACAAATATATCCCCATTACGCGTTGTCGTGCTGCCGGAGACTGTACTCGGCGCCCAAATCGCACAAAATGCGCATCAAGAGGAGGCGCCATAATAGGAATCTAGAGGAAGCAACACTCACGACACAGAAGGAACGTACTGCCATTTATCGTCATCTTCAAATGAAAACGTTTCATAAAATGCGTCAAAGGCATTAAACGATACATGTCTCGTAGCTATATCTAACGCTTATCGTATAGTTTCACAATACACTGTGCAAAATCCCACTCATTTGAAACACGGTCCTTACTATACCGACGTAGTCAATATTGCAGTACAATAATTTATGAAAAAAGTATTCCATAAATTCAATTGTATTGACCAAAACGATTCCTTAGGAACGAGAGAGCTTCCAGAGCGAACGAGTGAGCATCCGTCTACTGCATGTTCTTGGCGATCCAGTCGAGGAAGTAGGTGACGCGCGTGTAGACGCCGGGCACGCCGGGCTCCGCGCAGCGGTACCCGTAGGAGACGACGCCGATCTGGTAGTAGGTGGTGCCGCTCGGCGCCATCAGCGGGCCCCCGGAGTCGCCCTGCACCAGACAGCAACAAGGCCTTCGATTTCCAAAACATGGTTCCTGGACAGTGGCGTAGCTGGGGGGGGGGGCACGGGGGGGGGGCGCGCCCGGGTGACAGCAATTAAAATATTTATAGTTGGAATTATATAATTTAAAGCATTAACTTAAACATTTTATATATTAATCAAGACTAGCAGATTTGGCTCTATTGTCAATAGAAAATGACATTGAAATAAGCATGGATTTTAATGAAGTTATAAATAAGTTTGCCGCCCTAAAATCTCGTAAAGAGGTTTTATAAATAACATACATTTGTTGATAAATATTTTGAAATGAAAATAACTTATTTAAAATTATATTGCAATTATTCTTAATTACATAGATTTTTTAAATATATTATAAATAACTATGATGTGCAAATATCTTTGTATTTTTAATAAAATAATGTACAATCATGCAGCAATAGATATTTTTATTCTTAATTTATGGGCTGGGGGTGACACCAGTAGCTTTGCACCAGGTGATATCGACTGAAGCTACGCCACTGTCCCTGGATCCCATTTATTTCACTAGATCCAATGTGTTGACATTTACATTACACAATATCGTGGAAACTTTCAAAAAAGTATAATAGAGAAGTTCGGGGGAAAGATTGGGAACTGACAATTCACATTTCGCAAGGATTACGTACGATTATATTGTCCCTATCTTTTTTTGGCCCATTTTTGAAATAATCTGGAATATACACAAAGCAACTATATCTTCATAAGGGCCAATAATTTCGATTAATTCCAAATGACTGATACTATTATTATACCCACACGCCTGATTTATATGTATTTTGGAAACTTCAAAATTCATTTATGAAATGTTCATGTTTATTTATATTAAAATATAAATATAATAAAATAATTTTAGAATTCAATACATTTCTCATGTATGTGTAGAATCCACGACCATTTTGTAATGAGGGATGTAATTCACGGGATTGGTCGGAGTACAAACAATTAATCAATTGTTTCATTGTTTATACTCCGATCAATCCCATGAACTACTTCCCTCTTCTCGTGTAATAGTTATTTTTCACTTTCATAAATAAAAAACACTCTTGGTTCTACAACAGCACATATTTTCTTGCATTATTTGTAACAGCTACACAATACTGCACGAGATTGCAACAATGTTTCAACCAGCTAAAAATTTGATTTGCCGAGTGTCCTATTGGCCATTCTAAAGGCGAGAAAGTACGTGCTGTTTTAGCACCACTAGTTTGTGAACAATTTCTTACATAATGAAATAAATTTGCATTTTGCAAAGTGAACTTTGAATTATTTTGAAGAATTAAGACATTTTATTTTACGAGTAGGAGAGGTTGCGACCCGAGGCCCAAAGGCCAAGTGGAGCAATCCAAAGAGCGAAATAAAATCACTTTCACCACGGGTGTCGTAAACTATCTTTTATACAGCATTATTTATTTTCATTTTATCTTTATTCAAGGGTAGAAATGAAGGATTGTGGGCAATAACATGGTAACCCACAATTTACAAATAAAAAGAAAAGTTATGAATAGTGACTTGAGAAACATAAATCTCTCGTGCATCGAAAGTTTTCTAAGAGACGTAAGCCAAGTAGTTCTTAAACAAAGTTTTAAACAAAATTTATTTTTTGATTTGTTTAACATTGACGGTAGCATCGCTGTTTATACAAAACGAGCCTCATACGTGTTACTATGAATTGAAATCTACACATCACTCAATGATACATTAAGGTAGGCGGCGCGGTCAGACGAAAGTATTTTGTTTTCTTTCTTGCATTCTGAACACTTGAGCATCGTCTCACTTTTAGCACTGGAGCAACTTTCTACGCATGAGTTGAACGAACAACTTCTACTAACGGCTGTCTAAGAAACATTTGTTCTCTGTCCTTAAAACGTTAAAATGCTTTCTAGACACTACGAAATACCTGGCATGCGTCTTTTCCGCCCTGTTCGTATCCAGCACAGAGGACTCTGTCATCGATCACGGCTGTTTTGAATCTTTCGAAAGCCGTCTTGCATTTCTCCTGGCTCACAACAGGAATCTGGAGTTCCAGCAGTTCAGAACTCGATGGCCCACCTGAAGGAAAAAAACAACACATTTCCGAATTATTCACATTGTTTAATGAAGGTAGAATCAATATTTTGTATCTCTGATATCAAAAAGGGTACGTGAATAAGGTAAATACATTTCTTAAGCTAATATAATCTAAGATACATTCACAACACACGTTCATTAATGTATACTATAACACTTTTATATACCATTTAATTAAAATCCTTTTCATTTGTAATGTGACAAGGAGCTTTTCATCATCCCGACGAAATCTTTTGAGATCGAAACAAAATAAAAGGGGAAGTTGTGATATCCACTTCTAGCAATAAAAGTTTACGATTAATAGCACTAGGGAACAATATTTTTACCTCCAGGAGGGTAGAGTGCACAACGTACTCACTTTTATACGTACATTACGAATATCACAACAAAAACGTCATATCACGCCACAGTTTTTAAATAGACCGTATCTTTATCGTATCATACCGTATTTGCTATTAAAAAGATCACAATTTAAAAGGACATATTTGAGTTATTTGAGATAAGGTAGGATAACTCCCGTTTTTAAGTTTTTTGTTAAAATAAATTTTGCGGAGCTAAATCGTTGATTGGAGACAAAAGACGAGGACGTTAAATGTAATGCTGAACGTTTCTGACCGGGTTGGATGGCTCAGGGAGTCAACTGACGACACTGCAGTGCCTCTGAACGTGAGGTCCTGGGTTCGAGTCCCGATGGCGACAGGATTTTCGACACTTAGCTCGATAGCTATGTCGAGTTCTGTCGCTAGGAGGAGAATTCTAGCGGCCGGCTGTTCTGATCGGTAGTATTACGTGATTTCTCCAATCAACACCAGGCGAATGCCGGAGCAGTACGCCAACATACAGGCATGGACGGCGCGCAATCTTTCCTTCTTTACATCCTCTCCCTTTACTTATACCCACTTACACTAACATGCACTACACTACCACACATGTCGGGAATTGAGAGGTTGTCCCGGGTGTCGCTGGTGGGAGATACCAGGTTGGGGAAAACCCCCGCAAACCGACGAGTAAATGGGCGCCGGACGTCGCCATCCAGAGTGACAAGATCACCGCCGCCACCCGCGATTAACCCAAGCTCTGCGCTCGCGGCCCTAACGAGCCTAGTGCATGCGAAGGTACTCACTGAAGTGCTTGGCGCCCCAGCCGGCGATGAAGGGCATGGAGCCCACCAGGTTGCGCTCGCGGATGGGGCCCGACAGCGGCAGGCAGATGGGGTGCACGGCCGCTGCGAACACACGCGCGCCTCAGCACTCGGCTGCCCGGAGGGCGCCGCGCCCCACGCCACGCGCCATTCTGCGGCCTTCACGAGGGCGAAATGGCGGCAAGCACGGACGCGCCGCGCCGTCTCACGGGCAGTTGCGGAAATTAGTGGAATTGTGGTGAATGCGGATTCCTCTTCTTAATGTTAATGTAACTCAACAACTATTCATATATTAAAAAAAAAGAAGTAGCTTTTAAAGATCTAAAATTGACGCATAAACTGCATTGAGGAAGTAATCTCTGCCTTTACTATTGAAGGTGTAGGACAGGTTCGAAAAAAAAATTACGTTTCAAAATTTTATACATTTAAATGAATATCGGAACACGAACATATTTATATTCCGCTTTATTCTGTTTTGACACACTATTTTTATTATTTTGACACACAATGTTAAAAAAATTCCTACCATTTTGCAGCAAAAATTGATGTCATAGGAACTTCATGAAAAGTACTCTCCAAACGTAACGTATTTTCATGATTTCCGATAATACAAAACTAGATGTTTCTCCTGACGTTAACATCTTGGCTGTCCGGGTGACGCTGCGTCCCAGGCCACGTGCCAAGCTTTCGACGGCCATTCTGCCTGCGTTAAAATGTTACTTTGTCACTGCGAGGAAGGTCGCAGTATGATCCGGACATCCAAGTAAATACTGGATGCAGAAGCCCACTCACCTAGAAAATTGCGGACACAGGGGGAACCGTGGGGGCAATGCCCCCCCAGGGCCTAGAGTTTTCGTTTGTTATTTGACCAAATTGAATTAAATATTTATTTTAGAATTACGTAACTATTTAAAAAATCGTATTGTATATTCTCATCTATACAATACAAAAATATACAATATAATAACAAATATATTTGTTATTTAACAAAAATCTACGATGCCCCCTCCAATGACGGGCTGGATCCCCTCTGCCCTGGGCCTAACTGCACCGAGAGTCTAACGCGCTGCCTCAAAGACACTTATGCCTAACAGCTGCATCGAACGTCCAAAGCACAGCTTCCCGCTCGCACTGAGCAAGCCTCGCTTCGCCTTACGCGTGAGCGCCACGTCCCGCTCCAGGGTGAGCAGCGCGATGTCGTTGACGAAGGAGTTGGGGTTGTAGCCCTCGTGCACGCGGCGCGCGGCAATGCCCACGTCCTCGGGGCTGGCGCCGTCCGCCTCCGACGCCAGGTCGTGCTCCCCCAGGCGAGCGAAGTACCTACGCAACGACCACACACTTCACACTCACTGGCAAATACAAAGCCCTATAGACAGCCCACGTCCTCGGGGCTGGCGCCGTCCGCCTCCGACGCCAGGTCGTGCTCCCCCAGGCGAGCGAAGTACCTACGCAACGACCACACACTTCACACTCACTGGCAAATACAAAGCCCTATAGACAGCCCACGTCCTCGGGGCTGGCGCCGTCCGCCTCCGACGCCAGGTCGTTCTCCCCCAGGCGAGCGAAGTACCTACGCAACGACCACACACTTCACACTCACTGGCAAATACAAAGCCCTATAGACAGCCCACGTCCTCGGGGCTGGCGCCGTCCGCCTCCGACGCCAGGTCGTGCTCCCCCAGGCGAGCGAAGTACCTACGCAACGACCACACACTTCACACTCACTGGCAAATACAAAGCCCTGTAGACAGCCCACGTCCTCGGGGCTGGCGCCGTCCGCCTCCGACGCCAGGTCGTGCTCCCCCAGGCGAGCGAAGTACCTACGCAACGACCACACACTTCACACTCACTGGCAAATACAAAGCCCTATAGACAGCCCACGTCCTCGGGGCTGGCGCCGTCCCCCTCCGACGCCAGGTCGTGCTCCCCCAGGCGAGCGAAGTACCTACGCAACGACCACACACTTCACACTCACTGGCAAATACAAAGCCCTATAGACAGCCCACGTCCTCGGGGCTGGCGCCGTCCGCCTCCGACGCCAGGTCGTGCTCCCCCAGGCGAGCGAAGTACCTACGCAACGACCACACACTTCACACTCACTGGCAAATACAAAGCCCTATAGACAGCCCACGTCCTCGGGGCTGGCGCCGTCCGCCTCCGACGCCAGGTCGTGCTCCCCCAGGCGAGCGAAGTACCTACGCAACGACCACACACTTCACACTCACTGGCAAATACAAAGCCCTATAGACAGCCAACGTCCTCGGGGCTGGCGCCGTCCGCCTCCGACGCCAGGTCGTGCTCCCCCAGGCGAGCGAAGTACCTAAGCAACGACCACACACTTCACACTCACTGGCAAACACAAAGCCCTATAGACAGCCCACGTCCTCGGGGCTGGCGCCGTCCGCCTCCGACGCCAGGTCGTGCTCCCCCAGGCGAGCGAAGTACCTAAGCAACGACCACACACTTCACACTCACTGGCAAACACAAAGCCCTATAGACAGCCCACGTCCTCGGCGCTGGCGCCGTCCGCCTCCGACGCCAGGTCGTGCTCCCCCAGGCGAGCGAAGTACCTACACAACCACCACACACTTCACACTCACTGGCAAACACAAAGCCCTATAGACAGCCCACGTCCTCGGGGCTGGCGCCGTCCGCCTCCGACGCCAGGTCGTGCTCCCCCAGGCGAGCGAAGTACCTATGCAACGACATCACACTTCACACTCACTGGCAAATACAAAGCCCTATAGACAGCCCACGTCCTCGGGGCTGGCGCCGTCCGCCTCCGACGCCAGGTCGTGCTCCCCCAGGCGAGCGAAGTACCTACGCAACGACCACACACTTCACACTCACTGGCAAATACAAAGCCCTATAGACAGCCCACGTCCTCGGGGCTGGCGCCGTCCGCCTCCGACGCCAGGTCGTGCTCCCCCAGGCGAGCGAAGTACCTAAGCAACGACCACACACTTCACACTCACTGGCAAACACAAAGCCCTATAGACAGCCCACGTCCTCGGCGCTGGCGCCGTCCGCCTCCGACGCCAGGTCGTGCTCCCCCAGGCGAGCGAAGTACCTACACAACCACCACACACTTCACACTCACTGGCAAACACAAAGCCCTATAGACAGCCCACGTCCTCGGGGCTGGCGCCGTCCGCCTCCGACGCCAGGTCGTGCTCCCCCAGGCGAGCGAAGTACCTATGCAACGACATCACACTTCACACTCACTGGCAAATACAAAGCCCTATAGACAGCCCACGTCCTCGGGGCTGGCGCCGTCCGCCTCCGACGCCAGGTCGTGCTCCCCCAGGCGAGCGAAGTACCTACGCAACGACCACACACTTCACACTCACTGGCAAATACAAAGCCCTATAGACAGCCCACGTCCTCGGGGCTGGCGCCGTCCGCCTCCGACGCCAGGTCGTGCTCCCTCAAGCGACCGAAGTACCTATGCATGACACACACATCATTCATCGGAACTTACTTTGGTAAGTTTATTAGTTCTGCAAGTGTTATGCACGCTTTAAAAGGGGAGGTGATGGTGATCATTCCCAGCTCGATATAGAAATTCCTCGTCAACCTAGACGTCGGCTCCTGGGCGGTTTCCTCAAGCAGGTATCTCCGTGAACGTGGCACTGTCGTGGTCACGACTAGCTTTAAGTTCCCGACAGTTCTCCCAAAATGCGCGGTACTGTAAACTATGCTTTTTATTTCTAAGTGCATGAGGGATTACCTTCACGAAGGAATATCTCACGGCAATTCTTGTCTTTCTCGGTCGTGCTGCTAGATGTTGCATGATCGCGACCTTATCGAGCAATGCTGGAGATCATGCAACATCTAGCGACACAACCAAGAAAGACGCGAAATGCCGTAAAATTTTTATCCTGAAAACAGGCCCTCACGCGCCAAGAAATAAACCCCAAGTATAGTAAATATAAGTATAACAGAGGGTGAGGTTTGAACAGGGAAAACGCGCGGTCCGTGGCCCGTTAGTTGGGGTACTGCTCCGGCATTCGCCAAGTGTTGATCGGAGAAGCGACGTAAAACTACCGGTAAGAGCTGGCTACCGCTGGAATCCGTTTGTGGGAGATAGCATGTTGGGAAACTCCATGAGAAATGGACATGCCGTACCTCACTATCGAACGAGGAACGATCACCGCCGTCTCCGGTTATGAAACCCACGCTCTGCACCTACAAGACTCGATGCAGTGGCAGAGGCCGTAGAGTGGGTGGGTACTCACAGGTCCTGGCGGTTGTAGACGCAGTGCGCGGCGGTGAGCACGTGGCGCTTGGAGACGAGCGACGCGCCGCACAGGAAGCGAGGCGCCTTCGAGGTCGACCGCGCCGACGGCCGGTAGCCCAGCGCCACCATCCACGGCCACGCCCCTGCAGGCGCACACTCTCTCGTATAACATCTCGACATAAAAGTACTACACTAAAAGGCGTAGAGTGGAAAGAGCAAACGACATGTGATTGAAATGCGTGTCTCACCTCGCGAGGCCGGGTTGCCGCCGACGACGCGCGTGTGGCTGGCGTTGCTGAAGCCGCACTCTGGGGCGGGGGCGGGGGAGGGGGCGGGGGTTGGGGCGGGGGTGGGGTTGGCGTCGGAGGGGCAGCAGACGACGGGGTCGAGGTCGTCGTAGCCGCAGACGGAGCGGCGCAGGTAGTCGGCGGCGTCGGGGCGCTGGCGCTGCGTGCGCAGCAGCTCGAGGAGCGGAGCGCAGCGGCGGATGTTGGTGCACACGCCCGGCCGCCCCTCGGGAGACGCGCAGCGGTCGCCCTCCGCCCCGCCCCCGCCCCCGCCCCGCTGCGCCGCCGCCCCCCACGCCCACGCCCACCACGCGCACGCCCACACGCTCGCCCACCGCATCCTCTCTCTGCAACACACACACACACACACACCCTCGTCAGCACCAACTCGCTCAGCACGAACAAAACTTTCGTCCCGGTCAGGGTAATACGGACATTATAATTCCCGTTCACACGAACTCTGATTATTTCGGTCGCTCCGAAAGGAGTTCGTGTTCATTTAAATAACGAAGTCGGGTCAGCCGATGCCCGGTGGCTAACATCGCTAAGCCAGTAGTGCCGTAGTGACCTCGGAACGAAGGATCGCGAGTTCGAGTCCCGCCTCGGGTATGGTTCTATGTGTTCGTCCTTTCACCCCCAATCATCACCATATCATGTCACTTCTCTGTCACTATCACGTTAAACCCATTAGTGGTTGCTAATGACCTAGATGTTGATGCGACCTTAAATAACAAAAAAAAAATGGATTAGTTACACTCGACTGCCCGGCACCCGGCACGTGTGGTAGTGTAGTGCATGTGAGTGTAAGTGTGTAAGGGGTGAGGATTGGACAAGGTAGCGGAAGGAAAGATCGCACGTTCCTTTGTTAGCATACTGCTCCCGTATTCGCCTGGTGTCGATCGGAGAAACCATGGAATACTACCGATCAGAGCAGCAGTCCGCTAAAATTCTCCATCAGACAGCAACTGAAATCTAGCTATGTTGATGTACTTGGATTTTTATTTCTTGGCACGTGATGGTCTGTATTTACGATGGAATACCTCACGGCATTTCGCGTCTTTCTGGGTCGTGCCGCTAGATGTCGCATGCTCGCGACCGTATCATGCAACGATGGCGATCATGCGACATCTAGCGGCACGACGCAGAAAGACGCTAAATACCGTGAGATATTCCATCGTAAATACACGTCATCACGTCCCAAGAAATAAAAACCCAAGTGCGGTGTCGAGGACGCTGTCACCTCCAAGCCCTGCCGGTCGGAGGCGCCGCTCCGCCGGCCTCTGGGGCTGCGTGCGTTGGCAGCCTTGCGCCGCTGACGTCGTGGGCCGGGGGGCGCGGGGGCGGGGGAGGGGGAGGGGGCGGAGCCACTCGAAGGCCCCCGGCAGCGCCGCCGGAAGGTGATGCCCCGCGGTGGGAACACGACCGCTACGGGACAGCACCGCTTCCAAGTTCAAACGCCGAATGGCCAAGGCGAAGCACCTGCGCGCTGGGAATCCCCAGTTGGATTCCTAAGTCATTCCAAATCTTTGTTATTCCTGTCCGTTTTGCACAAATCTTCATTCGGATTTCTTTCGTTCTGAATACTTGAACTTCAAAATAAGACAGAATTCAGCCACCTTCAGATTTGGACAGAAGCTACCGCTACCCATCTTTCGGGGAGAAGATATCGTCACTTCAGGAGATGGACAGTCGACTCCCGTTATGAGGAACTACTGGGGACTAACCTCTTTGGTTTACTTTATCCGACGACGTCATAATTAAATGGAATTTCTTCACAATTATTGATTTTAATAATATTCAGAAAAATCCATTAACAGCAAGAGCTGAAAATTTCAATATCATTACGTGTACGTAAAAAATCTATTATGTTCAATTCTTTGCATTTTTCAGTAGATGCTTCCCACGAATTCGCGCCCTCTCCTTATTTGATTCTGCGTTGTCCTCTGTGTCTAAGTATCGTAATGCTGTCTCACCACCCCTCAATGCCTCTTGCACTGTTGGAACACCGTCCCACTCTCCGAAGGCCCCTTCAATCGCCTAAGAACAAACGAGATCCAATGAATTTCCAGGACGTTGTATTTCACTATACCTGAGGTTCGGGTTCGCCATAACCGAATCTTCTTACGCTCATTTGCAATGTAAGTGAAACGGGCCCAGAGACGTCAGCTCACTTCAACCGAGGGCCCTCTCCATCCGAGTTCGCAATAGCCGAGCCGACTGCAATTCGCTCTATGGGACCGCAGCCGCTGACGCGATCGGCGACTCAGCGCGGACCGCACCGCAACTTCGAGGCCAGCGCCCAGCCGCCCGCAGCGCCCGCCACACCCACGTCCATCTCCGAAGTTAAAACATCCGTGTTCATAACACATCGACGTTTTGAAGCTGGGTTAATAACCACTTACATTAAGTTTGTGCACAATAAAAATTATTCCGACAGAGACCGAGTGTATTAACTTCCACAGTGGGACGTGAATCATCCGAAACGTCAAATATCCCAACTCCTATTTTTTTCTGAATCAGTATTTTTTTAAAATTAGATACCATATACTATACGTAATCATTTTCTATTGAAATAATGTATTATAGTCAATCATGTGACTTCAGTGCTCTTTGAAAAATCCCAACCGAATCCATTTTATGTACACTGCCATTTTGATGTTAGGTTATCCGAATTATCGAATATCCAAACTATACATCGTCCCAAATTCGAAAAATGAACGTCCCACTGTAATTAAAATTTAATTTAACACAGTTGCAAATGCATCTCTGTGTGCAACGTAGGAGAAAAGACGAAGGTTTATTTCAGGTTTCTGTGCATTTGGGGTTATCAGGATCATCTCGGGCGGAAAATAGTCTTCTCAACGAAGGCAGCGCGAACCGCCTTTACACACATAAAGAGTGGCGCCATCAGTAATTATTTCATGATTTCACTGTTACAAAATTGTGATTGTGGGAATTTTTCACCCTGGAACGAAACCTCGAAAACGTAAAATCATTGAACACAAAACATCGATGTTAAAAAATCATCGACTTGAATACATTAATGTTTAAAACATCGATATTTTTATAGAAACATCTATGTTTTGAAAACATCGCCATGGAGTCGTATCTCTACTTTGCAGACGCCCAACATCGACGGACGCGGGTTTCCATCTTGCTCCAGCGCGTGAGGGACTTCCAGGAGATGTATTTATGTGAATTGCGCCGTCAAACGAGTCAAGAAATAAACTTGCACGCGGAGCTTCACATTTCAACGAAGTTTTATTCCGTCATATCTGTCTTGCGTGCGTCACACAACCCGCTCGGGTCCTGCGCTCCACTGCCAGAAAATAAAGTAGCGACATTGGAGTAACTTTTATTCTTGTTCTAGGAAGGTTTTCATAGTGCGTGATTAGGCACTCAGGAAGGACACGTATTTGACCTTCCACCCAAGCGAATTTGGAAAAATTTTGCCAATTCCAAAGCTGTGAACTCTTGATGAAGAAGCGGATGGATTCGAACTAGCTATGCAGATAGTATCGGAAATCCTGCCACCAGCGGGACTGGAACCTAGGACCTCCCGGTCAGAGGCACTGCAGTGACATCAGCTGATGCTCTCAGCTACCTTTGGCGGTCCCGCCAATGTAAGTGTTCGTGGTTTCCTTAGATGCAAAGGAACATGCAAAAATCTCTAAACCTCATTTGTAATGAGCGCAGGAATTGAGTGACAGCAATGCAGCTCCGCCCACTAATATCTTTTAATTACGTGAATGAAATTTACTTAATTTATATTACTTGTTCGTAATATAAATACTAGGAGATACAGTTAATATCTAAATGGGGTTCATTAATTTCAAAACGAGATTAATGTGTTTACATATTAGATATAAGTTTCAAGCTAATGAATATAATCTATTCTTCACCTATTTCGAGGCCGCAAAATTCACTTCTTCTGTATGCGACAATTTAAAGCACAAAATTTAAAATTTTCCGTTACTCCGTAATAGACGAAACTGAATTGATGTTTTTAAAATTTTGAACATTTGTTTTTATTTTTCACAAATATCACAACACTATCTTTAAATGTTTAAAGCCTTACTCTCATAGCCGTAAGTCCAAGAGTTCGAAATGAGACCTGCGCCGTTTTTAAGCGTCCTTTGCTCTATTCGCGAAAAGAATCTGTTCATGAGAATTTGTTTATAAATTACATGAACATAAGGTAAAACTTACATAAAAACTACTCACACCCAAAAAATAGTACACGATGTTTTGAAGATCTAATTTTTAGAACATATTTTATTTAAGAAACAATCTCTATATTCATCGAAGTCAGAAATATCGCATTTTGGCAATGTTAATCTTTAATTTACGTGTGAGGAATGTATTTAAAAAATTGGAGCTGTTTCGAGAAAGTAATTACAAGACGCAAAACTACTCATACTTTTGAAAAATTGTACTGGCGTTATTTCAAGATATACTTAACAAACTGTTCTCATGAAAGAAAACATCTTCAACATTGTAGTTGTAAGAAGGGAATTTGAACTTTTGCTATTTTAGAAAATTCAGAGACTTCAAGGAAAATGAGAATTGCGCTATTTTTAAGCAGTCTTTACACTATCCTAGTTTAATAAACCAATTTGAGTTATTTTTTGAGAAAACCTTGAATATGTTATTAAAGCGTAATATATAGTAGTCCTCCCTCCAAAAAAATCTGTTTCAGACTCTTAGATTCTTGCGTTTGTATATACCGATTGTTGACAATCAATTAGGGAGAAAATAGTCTGAACGGTTTAGGGCCTAGCATTGACCACAGACGCAAAGGACGGACAGACAGACAAACTTTTTGCCTTCGCTCGATTTTTCGGTATCAGGGACCCACAAAACTTAAGATTCCAACAGCACAGCACCTTAGAGGAAATAATTTTCTACATGCACGAACAAAATTTATCCACTTTTTCGTTACCAGGGCCCAGCAATACGTCTTTTTCGTAAAATTTGTCGCCAATTCTTAGCAGTATTAAAATACTTCTCGCCGCAGTATTAAAATACTTCTGTTTACTGTGTAAAAGCAGTAATGGCGAGAAAGTGAAAGACTTTGAGAGGCGGGGAGGCCGCTTGTGCCGTTGGTTGGCGCTGACGCGCTCGCGCCCGCGTGCGAATTGGCGGAGGGCCTTCCCGGCGCCTCGCAGCTCTCAACTTCCAACGCCCCAGCGGCGGCTCCCCGCGCGCACGCGCTCACAAAGTGCGACATTCACTTCTTGCATGTGGACGATGGAAGCTTCCATATTGCGGTTAACACCTGAACCTGTTTCATGTTCGGTCACTAATTCAAATTTTCATTTTCATCACATGCAATTTCGGTTACCGTTGTCGACTCCATAACAACTTGCATTTGATGCTCATTTAGACATTATTCTCATGCAATATAGAGGATGTATTGTAATGCTGGGGGAAAAAACGGCGGTTTTTCAAAAACAAAAAACAAAACGAAACAAAATTTTAAAAAAGCCTTCATTGCCAGGCTCTGACAAAGAAAATTGAATAAATCTTGTTCCTACATGTAGTAAATTTCTTCCCTAGCTCAGAGCTGATGTCACTGCACTGCCTCTGGTCGGGAGATCCTGGGTTCGAGTCCCAGTGGTAGGATTTTCGTCACTAGCTGCATAGTAAAATAGGTCCTCCCTTCTCTTTGTTTATTTATAAACTCTTAATATCAATACTATTTCTTTGTTTGTATTACGTCTAAATTGAAATTTAATGTTGGCTAGGTCAGGTTTAAATAGGAGACGCAAGAATACTTACATCGCCCAGGGTCGGAATAAATTACATTATTCTTAGAGAGCCTGAAAATTGCCGCTCATAAGAGTACACCGTTGATCATCATTTTCATAATTTGGACTTGGTAGTCGTTTCCGTATCATGCAAACGTTCTACTAAATAATAACAATTAATTCGTAATAAAGTTACGTCAGCGTAAGAATTATCCACTGTAGCTGGTTGTTTTAATAACTGAAATTATTTCTAATTTTTGCTGTACATTAGCGAACTAATTAATTAAAATTTCTCCCTTTATATGATGAAAAATGAAGTATCTTTAGATGATGGCCACAACAATTTAATTATTAGTAATTTAACATTGAGTGTATTCTTAAATTAAAACATTCCAGGCCCTGTAGATCCTTACTTGAATGTCTTTGGAAATTCCTACTGTTCGAGCTCTTCCCTCTCGTTTCTCTCGGCGCTGCGTCCGAGACTCCCCCCCCCCCCAGGCGCCCTCGCGGCTGCGCCCAAACTCCACGTTTCCCTTTCGGGCGTCTGTCCGCACTTCAGCTTCATTCCTTTCGTCGCACGAATGCTATTTGCCGCGATCAGTGTAGGACCTAAATTATTTTTACTTCTAAACTAATTTTTGCACTATTTGGTTAATTAAAACCCACACGAAGTAATTACAGTAAACCCTCGTTAGCACAAACACGCTTTACACATTAATACCCCCCTAACGTGAAATCAATAAACTTAAACACACAAATGTTGTGAGTGCGTTTCCTGTTCTATCAACTTCTTCCTCCCTCGCTTTCACTCCTGCCGCCCAAGTGAGAAACCGTTCATCTAAATTGCGTACGTATTTCTCATTGAATAATCTCCTTTTTATCATAAAATAAATTGTAATAAAAATTTTTGAAAGTGGTCAGGCGGAAGAGCAGGCGAAATGGCCTGAGCCTCGCCACCAATAAAGACATTTATTTATTTATTTAACACGAATTTCGCTGTAACACGAACAAAACGTCTCTCCCGGCAAGGGATTACAGTACCACGGACATTTATGATACTCGGATAACAGGAATTTTTATAACACGAACTCCGATTATTTCGGTCCCTTGGAATTCGTGTTAATGAGGGTTTACTGTATTATTACGTGACATTTACTCCGTCGCGCGTTTGTACTTTCGCACTTCCCCGAAGAAAATACATTTCATCTCGCTCAAGACGTGACTTCCACCTCCTCCCCAGACTCAATACCTTCTGTTCAAGTTTTTTAGTTCAAGTTCATCTAATTAAAAAGAAAAGAAAAATCCGACGTATCTGGCAATCCAGTAGAAATATAAACAATAAACGTGAACTAAACCACATCTCAAAAATTGTCAAACAAAAAATAGATGAATTTAGATTTTCTAATTTTCATAAATTTCTAAGCCAACTTCACCCTAACACCAGACCACTATGGAGAACAATCAAAAGCATAACAAAAGATCAAATAGAGATACCACCTTTACAGAATAATGGTAAGATCGTATACTCAGACGATGAAAAAGCGAAGGCCTTAGCTGAATACCTAGAAGGAGTCTTCATCCCAAACCCCGTAGAATATCCCATGTTTAATTCAGAAATAGAAGAGCACTTAAAACTACCTATGTGCACTGTCCCAACAAAGATAAAATTCATTTCTCCTTCAGAAGTGGCAAATGCCATTAAACTTTCCAAGACTAGAAAAACACCCGGGTATGACAACGTCACTAACAAAGCATTAAAAGAACTTCCTCGACAAGCAATTGCAATAATAACTTCAATATTCAATGCATCGTTAAGATTAGGATACTACCCATCGTCATGGAAACGAGCTGTTATACTACCATTCTGCAAACCAGGGAAAAACCCCAAAATACCAAGCAACTGCAGACCAATTAGTCTTCTCCCTTCTATAGCAAAAATTTTTGAAAAACTTGTTTTAAAAAGACTCCAAGCATACTTGACAAAAATCAATGCAATTCCCAACAGCCAGTTCGGTTTTAGACCTAATCATTCTACTACCCATCAACTGCTGCGACTTGTCGAACATATTGTAAACGGTTTTAACGACAAAAAACACACAGTAGCTCTCTTTCTAGACATCTCCCAGGCATTTGACAGAATTTGGCATCAAGGACTAATGTACAAACTACGAGAAATTGGTACACCTGATTATCTGCAGAAACTAATTCAAAGCTTTCTTACAGACAGATATTTTCAAGTGAAAGTAAATGATACTATTTCACCTCTTCACCCAATTCTCGCAGGTGTCCCACAAGGTTCGGTTCTTTCACCAACATTGTTCTCAATTTTTACAGCAGACTATCCAACTCCACAGGAAGCAAGTATAGCTCTTTATGCAGATGATACCGCTATTTTCACTTCACATACTGATATCAATTTAGCCTATGATTACATACAATCCTACCTTCACAGCTATACCAATTGGACCAAAAAAATGGAGAATTAAAATTAACCCCTTAAAATCACAAATCTAAAATATTCACACTCAGACGTCCTCCCTTCCCTGCACCCTTACGAATAAACAACACCGATATTCCCTGGCTTTCTCATTCTTCGCCAGTCAAATACTTAGGTGTCTTACTAGACAAACGGTTAACTTGGAAACCGCATATTATTTAAACCGCCCAAAAAACACGTGCAAAAATGTTTAAATTATACCCTTTTATCAACAAAAATTCCACCCTTAGCATAGAAACTGGGCTGCTCATCTACAAAACAATTATAAGACCTACAATGACATATGCTTGTCCAATATGGCGCAACATAGCACCTACCAACCTATCCATTTTACAGAAAATCCAGAATAAATATTTAAGACAAACCTTGAATGCACCATGGTTTATTTCTAATTCCCAAATCCATCGAGAACTTCAAGTACCTCTCCTCTCGGAATTCATTTCGCAAACTCTCAAAAATATTATTCTCTCCTCCACGCATGTCCTAACGCTCCAATATTCAATCTCGGCCAAAACTCACATTATCCTTCACGCATTAGATCCAGATTCCCCAAAGATCTCTTTCGCCCACCCTGAATCATAAAATCATTTGCCCCCATTCCCATAAACACCCTCCCTCCACTACCACATAATAAATGCAAAACTTCCGTTAGTCAAGTATTTCAAATAAGAAATTTTAAAAATAGTGAAGGGTTGAATCGAGACCCGCATTTGCCTCAGGATGGCCCCATAAACTCATGTATGTAGCATTGTACCAGTTAAAATCCCCGAAAAGACGAAAGTCGAACGGGAAGAAAATAAATGAAAAAAAAAAAAGTTCAAGTTCTTCTTTCATGCGACCGTGTCTTCTTTGCATTGTTTATTTACCATGTTCGACGCTATTCTTTCCTTTCACTACTGCACCACATGAGATCTTTCGTCTTTCCAATAATGTTCTATTATAAAAATCTTACCTACATTATGGAGTTGCCGCTTCCCGGTGGCCGACATCGTTAAAGCAGTAGATCGCTAAAGCAGTAGTGTCGCAGCGATCTCGGACCACAGGATCGCGGGTTAGAGTCCCGCCTCGGGCAAGGTTGTATTCGTGTTCGTCCTTTCACCCCCTATCATCATCACATCATGTCATCTTCAGTTATATAACGTTAAACTCAATAGAAGTCGCTAATGACCTAGAAGTTGATGCGCCCTTAAATAACAAAAAAAAAAAAAATCAGTGGAAAGCAGTTGGTTTTGGCCGTCGTGTTGTGCAATGCATCTCTCAAAGGCACTCAACAATTCGTGGGATTGTAACTAGCGAGAAGAAGTCAGAGAGCCATTTGACTTCGAAGAGTGAGTGCTTTTAAGTGCTAAAACTAGTCAGTATACTTACAAGTAATGTCCATCAATCATTAGACATGAGCACCTTTATAAAACCACATTCGGTGTTTATTATTACGCGTGATTCATTACGTTTCTCAGTAAAGGTGGAGAGTAGAACTTACGGCTGTAGTCCACTGCATCACAGGTACAGATCTCGGAATACATAAAAAAGCGTTTAAATCTATGTTTACAGTGAATAGTGATTGTATTATCCCGAATTTGTAAACATCCTTCATTTCATTAGTTTTAGAGAATCAGTACTGGACGATAAGAAACAATACTTTGAGGTTTTCCATTTTCCTTATAGCGCATATGTTGCTCTTATCGGTTGTTTCCTTCCGGTCGGTTACAATTCTTCACTTCCGTTCGCGTGATGTGTTCAGCTATTTACTTCTTTCATAAATATTTGTAAAACAAATAAAACTTTTTTAAGAGTTGCTCGAGCTGACTAAATTTGCCAAAGTATCCGTCGTTTTTTTCCGCACATATTATCGTGGTTTCGGGTTGAAGTTTCCCTTCCTACAAAAGCACTAATTAATTTTAACTTTCTCAGAAAATATTGTAATGATGCAGAAAAATATGCAGATTTTTTCGACAGAGAAACTCGGTCTGTAGGTCCCTGGTATTCAAAAAGTGAATTTTTCTCGATTTAGTGACTAATAAATTACTTCCTCGAGTTCTTTCTGTAGTAAGAATGTATAATTTGCGAGTCTTTCGTTCAAAAATCCAAAAATATAGTTTTTTGGCAACCCTTCTGTCCGTCCGTGAACAACACTAGCGTCTAATCCAACCGTAGGATTATCTCCGATCGGTCGTAGGCTACTCCACGAATTTGAAACCCATTTTTTTTTAATGTTGGGGGTGTTTTACAAGAAACTTGGAAATTTTCTCAAAAATGGCTCCAAATTTTTCTTCAATATTAATATAAATATTTGTTTTTGACATTATTACTTCTTTAATACTTTCTTTTCTTATTTCTTACATTGAAGCTAAAGACGTTTTGGCTTTATCATAGTATTCCTCAACATCAGATCTTCAAATCCTTCAATAGGGATACACTTTTTTGGTGATCACAAACAATTTTATTGCGTTGAAATGTGGAGGATCACAACGATATTACGAATACAATGCAGAAACCACAGCATGGCAGCCAGCTGCCTGATTGGCACAGCGGAAACATGCACAACTGATATCCGCATCGCCGGGGCTCAAATCCTCAAACAGCACGACTAATTACTTTTTCCATCAGAGCACAATACTTCGTTCAGTTTCAGCGACCTGGATAGCGGAGGTGGCCCACGGCGAGTGCCGACGCAGCGCTGCGGTTGCAAAGGTCGCGGGTTCGAGAGCCACTTGGGCACGGTGTCGCGGAGGCCTCGCGTTCTGCTGTCCCCGGACCAGAGGAGGCATGAGGGCCTTGTTCCCCTTCGAGAGGGCTAGAGCTTTCGTTTGTTACCTTCCTTCATTTGGCAAAATTCATTTAAATATGTTAAAATTATGTAAATATTTACACAATAATATTGCATATACACTCCACAACATAATATACAATATATTAACATACATGTTTATTATTGAAGAAAAATCTACGCTGCCCCCCTGGCAAGAGGGTTGGTGTCTGTGCGCGGTCTCAAATGCGCCCCATCCAGGCGTAAAGAGGCAATTTCATTTAACATTTCAAATAAAAAACAATTGCCGGCCCCGATGCCGAGATCGCTAAGTCAGAAGTGTCGTGGCGCTCTCGGACAGCAGGGCCGCGGGTTCGACTCCCACCTCGGGCATGGGTGTATTTGTGAATGTCTGTGTGAGTGTGTGCTGTCCCTTCAACCCCCACTATCATCATCATTCATCTTCCACACCCCCAGGGTTAACAACCCTGGAAAGTAAAAATCGGGCCCAGCATAATGCTGATCCCTGATAAATTGCATGCGAGTTCGCAAAAAAGACAGAGAGAGAAATAAACGCTGGCCTGCGGTTTCCACTCCCCTCGTGGTGTCTCTCCAGGTGTATTGTGTGTGCGTGAGGGGGCGGGGGGGGGAGGGGAGGGGAGGAGGAAAGTCGGCGTGACGGCGTTAGTTAGCGTCTGCGGCCGCCGAGGCAGCGCCGGAGCCAAATGTCAAGGGCGAGGCCGCGAAGCGCTGCGTCACCCGCGCCGCCGCCGCCGCCGCCGCCGGCTCCCTCCGCGAAATTGCACTCGAAACGATCTCACAAACACTTTGCGCTAATCACGCAACTTCTGCCTCCGCAGCCGGCGGGCGGACGACCGTTGCCTCCGCGCCGATTCTCGCCGGGAGGCGTTGGGTTCCACCGCCGGCGGAGGCGCCTTTGCAGCACGAGCTACGTGGCTAAAGCGAATTCGGCCGCTGGCTGGAGGGGAATTCTAGTAACAAGTTGCTCTCATCGGTAGTTTTCCGTGTTTTTTTCCGATCAACACTAGGCGAATGCTGGAGGAGAACCCTAACAAACGGACCACGG
Organism: Acheta domesticus; assembly: GCA_031308135.1. Classification (NCBI taxonomy): domain Eukaryota; kingdom Metazoa; phylum Arthropoda; class Insecta; order Orthoptera; family Gryllidae; genus Acheta; species Acheta domesticus. Next base: position 144,458,007 of record JAHLJT010008756.1, read on the forward strand.
ATCGCGCGCGATCTTTCCTTCCTCTTCCTTGTCCTTTCCTCACACACACTAACAGGCACTACCCTCCCACACGTGCAGGGAGACCGGTCGTGGTCTTGGCGCTTGTCCCGGCGCGGCGGGGCGGTGCCCTGCAGAGGGCAATATTCTAAGACCGAACGCCCCTTTCAGCGCCATCTGCCTGTTCCCGCCCCAGCATTCGCTACGATCATGGTCGATACCACCTTCACTGCAATGTAATGGTGCTTTGTGGCAAACCCCAGAACGTCCAGAGCTTGACCTTCAGTTTCACTCAGCCCAGTGGCGCTAATGGGATGAATCCATGCGTTCAGTGAGTCATAAAATGCCTGTCTGGCTCTGAGAAACTTTGAAATCACTTTCGTGAATTTATTTCCTGTTTTTGAGTAATGTACGAAAAATGGAAAGAGCGCACACTTAAATTCTACTCTAAACGGTCAGAAGAAACTAGCGATACGAGCAATTTTACGAACTCTCTTACAGACTGTAACTTTTCTCTTGCTTTGAAAGTCACGTGTACAAAATTTCAATAACATCTCAAGAAAACTGTAGATTTTTTAAAAGTTAACAAACCGTTTCACGGAAGAAGGTACCTAGGACTATGGATGATGTTCCTGTGAGAGCTCTAAAAATTCAATGTAATCTAGCTACGGAAAGACGAAAGATACTAATGGAGTTCTTCTAGAGAAGTGCCATCTGGGAGACCTTGGAGACAGCGCAGCGGAATTTATGAAACGACTTCGTGTTGTGTACAATAGAGACTCGTTGCAAATGTACGTAGAAAAACTGAAGGAAGTCCTCCACATAAGAACTTTTGTGATTGTCCTCTCTTGTTCATTGAAACAGTGCACCTTAAAATTTCGAAGCACTAAGAACACGTACTATTTTGCATTATTTGTACGTAATATTATAAAACAACTTGAAATACATTTGCGTAATTTTTTAAAAACTAAGGGGTGATATAAAAATAATATGTATGTTGTAACATTCAGTTTATTTATCCAAATCAATTCAAAAAGTTTAAAGATAAAATGGAATCGATTTTAAGAAAATGTTGTTTTTAATATTTTTTAATATTGCCAATATTTCACTCAGAATTGAGCGAAATCTATCAATAAGTAGAAAAAATGTACGTGACATTCTTTAAAGATATTGAAATGTACCAATAATGTCTCGTCATAGACTATTACGAGATCGTTGACATCATTCACCTTAGGACGGTTATAATCGTGACCCGTTCCGAATTTATAGTAAAATTTTGGGCGCCAGGAACAGGTTACGTTAATTAAAACCAATGCTTCCACAGCTAATTTTAACAAATGGATAAATGTCCAGCTAGCTGGGTCAATGGGTCCCGTTATGGATAATCGCTATCGCCTAGATAGCCGATTACTTGATCTGCCAACTATACAGTATGGCGAGGAATCTGAAAGGGAATAATTATCTATTTCTAACTACTTAACAATTGTGATTGACCAAATGAAAATCTTTTCATTTCCAAAAGAGAAATTTAACAATTTATTTACTTCTATTAACAATTGTTTTGTCTTTAGGTCATGACCTCGTTTTAAAATAATACCTTTGTACTGCAGTACTGATCTAACGTCTTGATCTACGACGCCCCGCAGTATCTTCCTACTTGAATGCAGATGAACCCAAGTCCAGCTTCTTTCTTCTGATCTTGCGACACTGCCGACGAATCCAGCCCTCACTACCTAGAATATCTATTGGTTCTTACGTGATATTTAGTGTTCCTAATCTTCCCCAACTAGTGGTAAAACATTAAAGTCTAACACCGCAATATAAAAGAAACTTTCAAAGTCCTCATCGAATTTACCTCTGCCCATCAACTTTCAGAGTCCGAAAAACTATTAAGTCTTACGTCAAAACTTACAAGTCCCACTCCCCTGATGTTAATCTCGCGAGCGATCTGTACTACTCGACGACCTCTATCAGAATGTCCTTTTCTCCACCATTTTTCCGCCCTCAACGCTTCGGTATCCGTCCTTCGTTCCTCTTTTTGAAACAAAACGACAAAATTCGACAGTCTATTCTCCCTTAGCCAATCCATTCATCTCTTATCAAACCGAGTAGCCACGCCCTCGATAGTCATTCCTTTTCAGACCAAACCCACATTATTTTATGTCTTTCTAGCCAGTGCCCCCACCTATTCAAGGCCTGAATGCAGTTTATTGACCTTGCCAACCACTACGCCGGCGTTGCTAAGACAGTATATTGCCATTTGCAGACCCTTTTATCCAACCCATTTACAGCCAATGTTATTGACAAAATATATAATATTTTGGTTATCACAATATGTGAAGAACAAATTACATTTGAAGAAAAAATCTCCATATTGTATAATGTAGTTGTAAGAGGGGGTAAAATTCTCAAACGTTTGTAAGTTTCGAAAATTCAATACTGAAATCGGACCTATGACATCTTTAGATTGCATTTCACTCTATTCTTACAAGAAATTGAAATAAACAATTTGTAGATTGAGAAAATTTTGAAATTATTCCAGAGGTTTCATGTAAAATACCTCCAAAATTCAAAGAATTATTTTTAGGATTGCAGAACTTCAAGTGAGGCCAAATCGATCGGAAAATATACACTTTGGAAAAATCCTACGAATAGTTTAGACTCTAGTGTTGTTCACAAACGGCCGCCCGGACAGACAGACGGATGAAAAAAAACTTTTTCGTCATCAACTATTTCGCCACCAAAATATGCATTTCCACTGAAATCTCGAAATCGATTTTCCGCAGCATTACATAACTTCCTGTATACTACCTATATTACTGCATATACATACGTATACGAGAAAGTGACTCGTGGTGTTATAAAAAGTGCACAGACTTTTTTCAGCGCAGACTAAAACAGGAAAGAGGGGCAACTACATTTCAGTGCCCTTCTGGACTCTCTTTTCATTAAACTTTTTTATTTACATGTGAAATGTTTTCTTGTAAGAAAATACAATATACTACAAAAGGAAAAACATAAATTAATGTTACAATTACAAATCACGATTTATTATTGAGCCATTTACAGAGTTGCTAGATGGTTTGAAAATATAATATCTGAAATGTTGTTTTGTAATTCCCCGAAAAACCAGCTTAAACATTCGAAAAATCATGAACTGATAAAATTTAAAGAAATAAAATGTTTTATTACGTAGGGGTATGGGACCCCTTTCGAAATTTCTCCCCTCCCCATGCGTACGCCTATGGGTAATATTGTAATGAGATCCAGCGGAGGGAGAATATCGCCCCCCTCCCACGATAAACGCATGCACTATACTTACGGGACTAATGACCTTAGCCGTTCACACGTCCAAAGTCACTAGTCAATCATTTAAGCAATCGAACTTTATGAAAGACAATATTAAGAATTTTTTTTAAGAATAGGGACGACTAGATAGAAATTTCGGTGGTAAAAGATGGTGAACTATTTGTTCACAGGTAACATTTTCTTTATAATAAAAAGCGTTCCTAAATAAGTTAAATTTAAAACACTATTTCCAGTTCGACTATCGCGGTTAAGAGCCCCATTTAGACCTTCTGTCCCGGGATATCACCCTAGATAAGCTACTGGAGGCTGATCAGTCATCTGGTAAAATATTTTTAAAAGGGTCAGAATAATTGGGAAAAGGGAATGCAAGAAAGCACAACAAATAACTAAAGTATGGGTTCGAATATTACTTCAGAAACATAAATCAAAGAATGCAACAACATTTTAAGTTCGTAAAGCACCAGTTCTATCAGAACCCAACGAACGTGTTGCCATTACGACAACTCCCACAAAGATCTCATTTAAATGAACCGCTTCGTACGAAAGGATCTGCAACACGAGAGCGCAAGTGATCCACACCTTTTTATTGAAAACGTCTAGTGAATCTCGCGTGTGACGCAAGTTTTCCAGGTATAGTTCGACATCTTATAACGAGTTATTGCAGGTAAAGAATGCCCAATTTCTGTTGCATCCCGGTCAGAAAGAAAGATACACAATTGAAATGGGAAGCTCTAGCAACAGTATTCCCCCATTCTTCGTTGAATTTATTACCCAACTATCGTTTGTCAGACCTTTGAAACTAGTCACGTTCTGCACCTGAACAGGATTCTCCCCCAGAATGCAAAATTGCTGCGAGTAAATTGCCCGATTACAGCGTTTTATTTTCCAAAGGTGTAATCCAGAATGGATCTGAAAACACGAACGTCGATTGCCTCGAGATATCCAGCTAACCTGGAGTTCACACTGGCCCCGGAATTAAGAAGACGTAGGACACATGTGTAAAGAATTTAATAAATGCCTATAGCTTTCAACGCAACTTAACATGTGAGGTGATCCAAAGAGAGAAACGGAAGGGCAAGAATTTAGATCTCGTACGCAAGATTCCTGAAAATCCAAACGCGAAATCTGAATTCATCATCGAAAACGTCTTCAGAGAGAAACGAGAAGTCATCCGGACGAGTCTTCAATCCCTCCCTAGCCAGAGCTTTTGGATATCAAGAAAATGAAGCAACAGGCAGATATGTTTATTGGAATAATTTTGATAAGAACATCAAAAAAATTATTCATTCTTGTTTAGCAGGGGCTACAAAATACAGAATAGTTCAATAAAAGCACATCCATGGGAGGAACCACATGACATTTGGCAGTGCACGCATAGAATATGCTGGGCCATTTCAAGCGCATTATTTTCTAGTCATCATAGTCGCCAAATCAAAAGAGTAGAAACTGAACCGAATACATCTGAACCAACTTCATCTGACACAGTTGCAATACTTCAAAATATATTTTCTCAACACAAGTATCACAAGATCATTTCTGACAACGTATTTTCATAAGCGAAGAATTTCAACTAGAGTAAACGGTACAGTGATTGGCCACTTAAAGAGTTGTGACCGTATTAGCTCATTTGAAAAGTAAAATTTTGAAAGCTACTCACTTTCTACTATCCAAAGGTCCTTTTACTTATCCCAACCGTAATTTCTATCGGAAAATGAACATTATGTAATTAATTAATTTTTTCATAAAAACGTGTCATTTTGTACAGTGCCCAGAAATTATAATGATTGGCCACTGAATTATTTCTAGCAGAAAAAACTAATATAACGATATATTCAATTAATTATTATATTACCCATGAAAGCCCACAATTTGTAAGATACAGATTCAATATAAATTTAATATTTAAGCGCTGTGAGGGTAAATCCTCTATTTCAAATCTGAGCATATTTGACTCAATTCTTTTGTCACATGTGTCTTCTGACCGGCCGTCACGGGGAGTGTGATTGCATTTTTTTACAGAGAAATGGGCGGAATATTCTTGAAATATATTTGTAGAATACCTCGCTTGTAATCCACCCGTTGTCACTTTTTCACATCTCTCAGCCATCTGGGACTGTTTCAGCGATTTTTCTGGTATCCGTTTGTATGGATAGATAAATCAATGAACTAGTGAAAAGTCCACTTGCTGCAAAGCAGAACATGACTGTCATATTGTCTTTTGAAGCTCTTTGTTTTACTGAGAAAACACTCTTACTCCTTTTTCAGCTAAAACCTTCTCTGTAATTGAACGTTTCAAAATTTGACTGTTCTCCAAAAGAGAACCTTGTAGGATCATTTATTTTCTCATCCAAGTTACATCTCTCGATGTACCCTATAACTTCTTCAAATCACATTCTGATGTCTTGTTCGCTGACACATGAACTAGCGGCTGTCATTGCTTTACTTGTCCGTTTAGTGATTATGGGATGTCTTCTGAAAAATGCCTTGACTCAGCCTTCTCATGGACGGTTGTTGTTGAACAGATTGGCCATTTAATTTAGCAGCTAAAAACTGTTGAACGCTACTCTGTAGATCTTCCTTCGTCTTTCGAAAACCTTTCCTGCCTAGTTCAAGTATTCAACCAACAAGACTGTCTTCTTCTTTAGGTAATACAGAATCAGAACTTGGTGCTTTTGTGATCTGGATTGTTAAAACGAAACTGCAAATTTGTTTTCGGAATATGAAATGATTTTTCAGTGGAACGCACAGATGCCCCATTATTTTTAACACATTCGATGACATTTGCTACGGCTTCTGCATCCTGCTTCGGCCTCTTTGGCATTGTAAAATCTTTTATTTCAGGTCCATGCAGGTTATACCTGAGTGCAATAAATTAAACTACGATTAAAAACAATCTGACAACAATCATTAGCAGAGTGGCCAATAACACAATTCCCACACTATCGAAGATACAGTCATTGGCCTCCCCCTTATGTCACCAACTATGCAAAGCTAGGCTTCTCATTTTCAGCCGATATCATTGTCCCTCAATAAGGTTTGTGTTTTCTAACACATCAAGGTGATTTACTTACCGCCGTAATCAACTAACAACGCTGTTGGACGTCAGGTTTCTAAAGAAAATCTTAAGAAATCTTTACATACAATGAACATGCACCGCTCTGTTAACAAATACATACATGCAACAGTTGCACTCTCGCGGTCAAAGTAAATATTACATTGTAACCAAAAAGCATCCCTTTACGCCATTTTCAAGCAAAATATTAGAACACGCAGTAATTCAAATTATATGAAGTGGCCAATCACTGGGGGGGGGGGGCAATCACTGTACCTTATTTTGTAAGGAAGTTAGGATTTCCCAAAAATGTATCGCCGCAGACGAAAATGAGAAAAAATTTTTCGATTTCGAGGAACAACTTTAAGTAATGTGAAATCACTAGCAGAGAAATGTTCACATCCACGAACTCTGAAAAAGGAGCCTAAATTATGCCTGAGAAAATACTCTTCCTCTGACTGAAGGCCGTCTGAAATTGGTTTAGCCATTTCCGCCATTAGAGACAAATTGTAAAAACAATTGTATAGATTTTTATCCATTTCAGCTATCTAAACGGACATTCATCTCGTTGTCCCTGACACCATAAACAATATTTCCATAGTTATTTATATAACAAGGGGTTTAATAGCTATTTATATAACACGAGGTTTAAGTAGAGCTTTATCCACGAGGGAGAACAGTTGTGTCCCGAGCACGGCAGCGCCTGAGACACAATTCTTCCTAGTGGATAAAGCTCAGGTAAACACAGTGTCGTGTACAAAACTTTATTTTTAATCGATATTTCTTCGCATGCACTCCTATTCCACGAAGGACGAAGCAGTATAGTAGACGGCGGACATCCTTCTGAGGTCATAGAATTGGCTGGGATTTCAGCTGGATTGCATTCTGCATGGAAGATTGGAGTATTTTTTGAATCAGACAAACGATACCTATTATTTAGACTCTGAAGATGGAAATCTACAAATTCATGGCAATATCATGAATAAAGTAGAATGAGCTGTTTCAAAATTATTCCCTGAAAAATCAAGGCATATCTGCGAAAAAAAAGTACGAATGTTTCTACAAATGGAGAAATGACAGGAAAGTAAGAAAAGTTTCAGAAGAAATTGTAGTTACATATTTTAAAAATAAATCAAAAATATACAAGTCTTCATCGTTGCAGATGAATCATTCAGTGGTGAGAGCAACGTTACATGTCAAGGAAAATGTTGATATCTCTAAGTTATTACGTATTACATGTCTACGAAAAATTGTTGACGAGTCATATTTAACACTTTAATTGATATGACTCGTCAACAATTTTTCGTAGACATGTAATACATGTAATTTAACACTTTAATTGATATTGATATTTTCAAATCTTGTTAACTGATTGGATTTTCTGAAGAATCATAGAAAAGGCTACTAGTCAATAAAGCTACGATTTTTACAAAGCTTGAATTTTACAAATTCGTTAAAGAAGCTTGTGACGATCAGTATCTATTGTTGAAGGTTAGTTTTTAACTTACGGATGTGTAATCTCTTAGACTTGCGGTATATGCAAAATCTCTTTCTTTCTCAGGAAATAAATATAATGGAAGCCGCTTGTGGGTGTGGTTACTTCAACCCAGGGGGATTACTTTAATCCCATAGGGATTAAAGTGCCACTTCAATCCCGGGAGGAATAAAAACACATTTTAACATAGGAAAAAATGTGACTAAAGCTGAACTTTAATCATGTTCAAAAAAATTCACTGCTAGAAGTTTTAATGCATTACTTCTACTCCTACGAACAAAAAGTTTTATTTATGTATCCTTCACAACAAAACAGCAAACAATGAAGTGGGGACTGTAGCTAAGGCTACACTGATACAAGCGTATGAAAAGAAATGTTGAAAAATGTAGTAATGAATACAATAATGAATGGCACGCGAGGGTAAAAAGGTTTTATTCCTTCGTGAAAATTAGCCCCCTCGGTGCCTGTCGTCGCCTCGGGGCCCACACTTTCTACTCGCGAATAAAATCTTATTTTACTCTCTTACGCCATAAATTACTATTATATTCAGTAAATTGCCATATGAGATTATAAACTAGAGGTACTACAACATGTCATATTTTCGCGTATTATTGCGAACAGTAACATATTAAAATGACCCAACTTCCATCTTATTCACACTTTATACATCTCTTGGATAACTAAACAAACAACAAATTTTCTTTGGCAACTGCTTAAGATTACCTAATGTAATGTTTGAACTTGAAATCTGCTCACCGTTTTGTCATCATTATTTGAAAAACAGTTATTTTAAAGTCACAGACAACACTTTTATTTGGTTCATTTATATTAAATTATTATCCTTAATTATGCCTGATAATATAGTTCTTTTATTTATTTGGTAAAAAACCAGTAAAAACTGTATATGACGTATGAGGAAAGAGATTTTCTGCGCACATTTTCTTGAGGCTCAGAATGAAAAGAAAAAAAGGGAAAAAAAGAAAAAAAAAGAAAAAAACCCACGCGAGTTAGCAACATTTGAAAAACTACACATTTTCGTTCCCTAGTTATAGAAAAATAATTTCAACGGTAAATGAACTGCTGATTTGATTTTTCTGCATTGCTAACAAAATAGTAACGAACATCAGTTCTACTCCTACCGCTACAAGCAAAAGGAGTGCTCAACAAAACGTGCGCACAATGAAGTTACATTTACGTCAAGAAGCAAAACAAGGGACCATCTCAGCATTTCCTCAATGGATCAGGGAAACTGGACAAAAACCTGATCGAAATGGAAGTCATTGACACGGAAGCTGAAGCACATTACTTGTTACAGGCGTATTAAGTCTTTTTTTTTAATTATACAATACAAATGTAAACTAATTCATTATATATCATTATTTTGTTAAAATACACATTATGTTTCTTTTTGACGATCAGTACAGTCTATAATTTATAGAAACAAGTTATTTAACAGAAAATATTTTACTTTAGTTTAAATTTGTATACCGACTTTAATTGTTTAATGTCATCTGGCAATGGATTGTAAAGTAACGTACATGTATTGTATGTACATTTTTTGTACTGAGCTGTTGATACTGACACTTGATGCACATGATTTCTACGACGTGTGTTGTAATTATAAATATCAATATTGCATCAAAATATGTTCCCTCCGTTAAGTAGGTCATTTTTGACAAAAATTACAGATTTGTAAATAAATAGGCAAGGGAAGGGTGAGATTCCAAGCTCATGAAAAGAGGCTTGCAGGGATCACGTGGAAGGCATTTTTTCATTACTCGAATAATTTTCTTTTGTAATCTGAAGGTCTGAGTATTACAGGATGAGCTTCCCTAGAATATTATGCCACATCTCAAGCGGAATGTAAAATAAATGCAACGAGCTGCATGAAGGCTGACAGAATTTGAAAGAATTCTGAATGCGTAACATAATGAACTTAATTTAGTGTTTAGATATGTTATATCCGATTATTATTCGATTTGAGGTTTGATTGAATTGAGAGACCTAGAAATTTTGTTACCTGAACATTAGCTAATTGCGCATTGTTCATTTTCAATAGAGCATGCCCATTTGAAGTGCAAAGAAGCATTGAAACAGTTTTTTCTTTCGTTAACAATTAATTTGTTATTACGAAACCAATTTGAAACTTTTGAAATTGTAAGATTTACTGCTTCTTTTTTGCAAAGAACATTCGTGTCATCGGCAAACAGAAGCGTAACGGTAACATACCATCGAAATCGGTTCAGCCTTCATGCCTTTATTTGGAGCTGAAGAAAATAACTTCTCGCCTTTGATTGGCGTTTCAAATGGCCGAGGACGACAGATTTGAATAAAAACACAAGTCCCAAGTCGTGCAACACGCGTCATTTTAATTCGCCGCGAGGTCTGACGCCATACACCCCTCGCCTCTACTCCTGTTCCGATCGTAGACACGATGTGGTGGCAAAACACTTTCTTCAGGAGTCATGGAAACGAGGAATTACCAAAACAGCAAATTCCATCCGTCACATACGCCACGATCTGGGCAAAAAACTAATCTTGAAAAAGCTGAATATTTTCCTCAGCATTTAACTAATGTGTTTCAACCATTTCCAACCTATCATCACAGTGCTCAAAAAGGGTTGGACGAAGGATGTTCTGAAATATTTAGACGCACCTCTTGAGGTGCCTCCTCCGATAGCTGCGTTTATTTAGAAGAATACGAAACGTATCTTCAGAACTTTTCATCCTAACAAAGCATCTGTTATGATTTAATTACTGGGAGAACAATAAAAAAAAACTTACGTCAACAAGCAATAACCCTCATCACTTCAACGTTCAATGCAATATTGTACTTCTCACAATCCTGGAAATACGCTCTAATCATTCTAATCTTCAAAGGCAAAAACCTCAAGAAACCACATCCTACAAACCAATTGATTGCGTCCTCTCCTTTCCAATGCATTTGAAAATCTGTTCTTAATGAAACTGCAACCAAAACTAGAAGACTGAAATGTAAACATCAGTTTGGATTCCATGTTCCATTCCATGTTGGATTCCATTCCATTCCAGTTTGGAAAGCATTGTATTGTTGAACAAGTGCACAGGACATTATTAGTAAAAGTCTCGAAGAAAAGAAATATTACTCTGTTGCATTTCTAGATATAATTCAGTAATTCGACAAGTATGACATGTAGAATTTCTGTACAAACTGAAGAAATACCTTGAATACCCATATTACGGCCTGCTAAAATCCTAAGCAACAGATTAATCCAAATCAAACAAAATAACGAACTCTCTCCGTTTCACCTTTTCCGACTGGCGTCCCGAAGGAAGTGCGGCGTGTGCTCGTGTACTAATCAGTCTTCAGTTGCCTACAACCTAAGATGCGGTATCAGCTCCCTTTGCTGACCATACAGCAGTTCTAAATTCAGAAGCACTTCTACACCGCTTCAGGAACTCAACAAACCACAAACGTGCCTAAATACATTGGCAAATAAGAGCTAATGAAAGCAAATAAAGTCATTTTACTTCCACCAAGAAGAATTTGTCCCTCATTGCAAATAAACCGAACTGGCCTATCGCAAACATTAAATGAATATTTAAATGTTAATCTTGATACAAAACTTATGTGAACAAAAATTAAGTGAAAAACCACAAGAATTGCAGTTAAAATACAAACTAGTGGTGCTACAACACATACTTTCTCAGATTATTTCTAAGTTTTGCAATTTTCAAAAAATTCAGGAAATTCAACGAAAATAAGACCTGTGTGAATTTTAATCATCCACTAGGAAAACTTTAACTTGAGGAAAACTTTAAAGAAAACATTTGGAGCCAGTTTTGAAAAATATTTTTATCATTTACATTAAATTCAATCAGAAATTACACGAAAATACTAGTTAAAAAACTGAACTGACTTTGCAGTTCTGAATTTACATAAAATGGAAACGTTTTATTTCAGAATACCAGATAAGAAGACAATTTTCATCTTTCTGGAAGAAAAGTAGTTGATATACTCGAATTTTTTACTGCTGAAGTGTTGATTTTAAAGTTCTTTAATTTTATTTTCTACGAACTTTGTAAAGTTACTTTCGAACCTACAACGTACTTACATATAAAGAGAAAATATTGAAATACTGCAGCGGACGATTTTGGACGGAAGTGACGATTTTTCGTCAGAAAAACTCGTAATAGGGAGCCTCGATTTCAAAGATCTTAGGTAGATAAATCTTGTTCCTAATATAGTAAATTATTCTTTCCTTCTATGTAAATTATTACCTCCAACACATTGTGTAGTCAGGATCTTCATTTTGTGGGTACTTAAAGCGTAAAATTGGTTAACGGCAAAATGTCTATCTGTCCACAATATTGAGGATACTGATTAAGTTTCTTAATAAAATATGTCGCTTAAAGACAGATCTTGAAACATGGGCTGTACAATTTTTCGAAAAAAGGAGAAGTTTTCGCGTAATTTAGTGTGAAATATATGCAAATTTCAAACAATTATTATTTAAAAAACGGCTCCAAATTCTTACTTTAAAACTTTTAGATGGAAGGATGCTAAAGAATTGGTGCTTGTCACGTTTCCGGCGAACTCTGTATTTTCAAAAATATGCAAAATATTTACATGTCCAAAAATGTTGATGGCAGAGATATTTTCATACATTAAATCTGTTAAATAAGGATATGAACAATTTTATGAAACCGCGAGTAGTTTTAAAAAATTAAAAAGGGCTCCAATTTCTTCTTTAAAATTTTTCCTGATAGAGGAAAGAACGCTGAAAAGTGCGCATGTGTCATTTTCGGTGGCCTATCTGACATTTTGAAAATTGCAAAAGTTAAAAATACGACGAGAATAGATTAGCGTTTCCGGACGCTTCAACTGACAAAATCGCCAGTCCTGTAAGTATAGTGCATGTTCTAACACGGGAGGATACGGTGATCGGCCTCCTGTGCATGGCGAGATTCGGTGCCGACCTACACGGCGGCATGCGGGTTTCCCCCCAGGTATCTCCCACCGGTGGGGCACCGCCCAGTCAGAACACGCTCCCGACTGGTCTCCCCCAACATGTGTGGAAGTGAAGTGGAAGTAAAGGGGGAGGATAGGACAAAGAAGAAGTAGAGGGTGAGGATCGCGCGCGGACCGCGGTCTGTTTGTTAGGGTACTGCTCCGGCCTGGTGTCGATCGGAGAAACTGATCACAGCAGCCGGCCGCTAGAATTTTCCTCTAGACTGAATCCGGGCTAGGAATCGAACTAGTGTCGAAAACCTTGCCACTGCCAGCACTCGGGCCGCAGGACCTTCCAGGCAAAGGCACTGCGGTGACGTCAATTGAAGCTCTTAGTCCCCTCAGCCGGTCTTCACATGCTGCCCCACATAATCCTTGGCTCCGTAACGGTTCCTTTTTTCTCAGTGGATGGATCACGTTCCTCATTTTACATATTCCTGTTAGGCCAAGAGATTATTCCCTTTCCTTCATATTGCGTTTATTACTCCGTACATACGTACGTACACGATGAAGTACAATATGGCACTGTTAAAGATAGTTTTTAATGTATTTTTTTTAATTGTACCAATTTCATTGAAACTCAGACGAAAACTACACATATTTTCAAAATTTGTGCGTTACATCATTTAAAGATTTAATTTTCGACAATATATTTTATTGAGAACAAAATATCTATCTTCACTAACACTGATGTAGGAGACAGGTTCCAAATATTTTAAACAATTTTGAAAAATTTCGAAAATTCAGAGATGATAAATAAATCTTCATTTTTACGAGCGTACTTTGCTCTATTCTAGCAAAAAAATGTGAGTCTTTTGAGGAATATTTTGAAAATTTGTTGCGCTTTAATGTAAAGAAACCCCCAATATCAAAAGATTAATTTCAAATGTACAAGTCTTCGTCGAGTCGTAACAATTGGAGAATATTATTTTTCGGGAAAATCCTACGTATAATGTAGGTGTTAGCTTTTGTTGTTTACCAATAGAGAGAAAAGTTTTGAAAAAAAGAACAAAAAACAACCCTGTATATGTACGATTACTTGCATCATTACATTACTGTTTATATTTCGTATGTCTCGGCACATGCTACGTGAAATTAAATGCTGTTTAAGATACATATAGAGATAGAAGATACGTAAGATATAATATACACACAAATAAACTATTAATTAATATCTACTTAATTTGCTCCTTTCGGAGACGGACTCGATGTCACTAATGAGCGCCAAATGGCTTACCAAAGAGCCCAATTTCCTTTATCTGTCATATTTATGTATCTACTTCCCTGACAGTTAAAGATCCATGCAATTGTTTCTAATTAAAAACACCATTTAGGTTACTTTTTAATTTTATAATAGTTGTATATTAATGTAATTGTAACAAATGTCTTAACACAACAGGAACCCAAATAACACAAAACGTTTCTAAATAATATACTTGAAATACAGTTAGTATTAAACTATGGACAAATATACAAGACTTTTATTCTTTCAATATTACGAATATGAACCACATTACAATGTATCTCAAACACTTTATCTTGACAAAACAAGCACATTGTTTATCCAAATTTCTAGCCCTGAGAACAGATTCCTAGCCCTTTTCGTGTGCCCATTCGTAAGCGCATTAAGATACAATATGCGTTTTTTTAATATTTTCCAACTCTTGTCAAAATGTTATAAAACACAATATTTAGTGAACGTTTTAATCAAAGCGGTGGTTTACTTTTCGTGTCTGCATAATTGGTATTTTTTACCCTATCTTTGACTGAGAAACAATTTTTTTCGATATTTGAGCCCCAAAAATCTTTTATCGAAATGAGGATATTTCGAAAATCATATAAAATTAAACTCTTTTCCAATAAGGAGATTTTCGAGAAAAATAGCAGCCATTTTAGAGAAAATTTGCTTCCAACGTTTTGGTTTAGACGTACTCAAAAACTTTTTGATTTTTGAAACACCTTCATTAGAAATACTTTGCAGATCCAATGTCAATAAACGTAATACACAGTGAAGTACATCTACAATGCCAATTCTAACGACGTGAGGGATATTGCAAGAAAATTACAAATGTGTAATTTTTGAAAAATCAAAAGAATAGATCAAAATGGGGTATATGTCATTTTGCTGAGTGAATATAGTGCTATCCGCACAAAACGTTTAAGATAAATTGCGAGCAGCTTTTTATTAAATATTATTTTTAATATTGACCATATATTACTCAAAATTTGGCAATAACTACTAATATTTTCAAAAATGTAAACGACATTCACAAAAGAACTATTTGTGGAGAACTAATCCCATTTGAAGATAAATTTTCTATCTTGAATAATTGAATTGTACGATGGGGTCACAAAATGTTTTACATTTTTCGAAAATTCAATGGTAACGGTGAAAATCAGACCCACGCCATCTCACAAGCGCAATTCGTTCAATTACTACTTGCAATTTTAAGAAAAAAATTGGAGATACGTTTGAGAAAATTTTGAAAATGTTTCAGGGATTTCACGTGAAGTATTCCCAAACTTTAAAGAATTATTTCCAAAATCGCAGGACTTCAAATTATGTAAGATCGATCGAGGAATATTCATTTGGAAAAAATTCTAAGAATAGTTTGGGCGCTTGTGTTGCTCACAAATGGGTGGATGGACAAATAGATGGGCGGATGTTTTTTCTAAACAACGTTTTTTTCGCATTAAAGAATCAGAAAACGCAGATTTTGACTACGCTGTGTGATTTACTACATATAGAAGCAAGAAATACCCACTTTCATGATTTCAGAGAGCCACAAAATGAGTATTTCTGTTGAAAAAAGGGGTACTTTTCGTAGCAGTGTTACGTAACGATCTCAATACCAAGTACTGTCTCAATTATTCCGCAAGCGAGCACGGCAAAGAGGCTGTTCCCCATCGCAGCACGTGAATTGCAAATATTGGCGGCGGCCTTTCCACGGCCGCCGCGTGACGTCACGCGGTCGTGAGGAGTGACGCACTGGACGTGAGAATTCACTCGGAAAGCACTCGCGAGCGCGGGCGGAATACAGCAACCGAATACGAGCGCTCTTCGGTCACAATCGAGTTTTTTTCATTGTTTTCGTGTTTTTCCCAAGCTCCTGGAAAACTAAGGAAACCACAGACATCTCTCACATTACACAGTTTTCTTTCTATTTCTGCGCTTTATTATTATTATTATTATTATTATTATTATTATTATTATTATTATTATTATTATTATTATTATTTTTCCATTACATCACGACTAAAGATCTTATGAGTCGGCTGAATATAAAATCTACTCCAGGTTGCAACCAGCTACCTAAGGAGCAGATCCGGTGACTATCAGTGCCTCTACAATACTTTACGCAAAATGTGGGCTGTTCCAAATAAAGCAATTTCTTGCACTTCCCAGTCTACACTACACTATTATTATTATTATTATTATTATTATTATTATTATTATTATTATTATTATTATTATAAGGAATGGCGCAAGTAAGTTGTGAAGGATCATCGCGAGTGTGCAATTGGGAAGTGAGACTCTGAGGAAGCAACAAGTGATTTATCTTTGCAATGACATTGCAAAGATTCGAAAAGTCGTATCAAGTGCCAAGAAAATGTCATTCGCATACGCGAGCATGGAACGGCTTCATTTGCCTTTGCGTCTCGTTTTTGGTGCTATTTGCGTAAGAAATCGTGCTTTAGAAAAAGAGGTGCTGCATCTTATGTTGGTCCAGTGCATGTTGGAGCAGGCCATATAACCGGAGTTGTGTCCTACTAGCACGAAACAAACTTCTTAGATTATATTGCCGAATAGCATTCCCGCAAGTAAAAGATTAAAAGCACATTTTGAAGCAAATTGTCAGCTCAACTGAATTTCGCGAACGTATACGACCTAGGTATTTTCAAAATAACGTTAAATGGATGGATTGATGTTTCAATACGTCACATCTAATAACCAAGGAATTGTGAGTTAATAAGAAGCCTTAAAGTGTCTTCTGCCAAGTGTAAATTTCAGCACGAAGGACGGGAACAGACAGTGCTAACTCACACAAGTGTAATTTTTATCAGCTTTTCTAAGTTCATACGTGTTTTAATTTGTATGCAGTTCTTTCCTCTTTCTGAATATCGTTCGTGGGCTGCAACTCTGTCGCAACTCGAAAAATACGAATTTCGAAATATGACGCTTATTTTAAAACATCTTATAATTGTTATAATTAACAGAACGTCCTAGGAAGCCTTTTAGCAATGCTTACCCCTTAAAGCACCAGTTACTAAGCGTGTGACACTTGTCATCAAACCAGCACTTAAAACTTCACGCACGTTTATCTGGGAACTTCATTACTCGCGAAATGCCAATTTTACAGCCCAAAAAAGATGTATTCTGCGGTTCTTCAAACACGTTATGTGAGATTTATTGTAACGGTTTATTGACCTTGATGAAGAGATATGGTAAATTTATAGCAGTTTATTTATTGTAATACATAAATTTACGTTTCGACTCTGTTTGAGATCTTTTTCAAAAATCTAATGTCCAGAATTTGTTGACATCATAGATAAAAAGGTAGCATTTTAATCAAAATTGTCACTATGGTATAAAAACCGGTCACGTCGTAAAATTTAACCGGACATTTGTCAACAAATTCTAGACACTAGATTTTTTAAAAAGAACCCAACAGGGTCAAAACGTCACTTTATATGTAACAACAAATAAATTGTTATAAAATGATCATGACTGTTCATTAAGGTGATAAGCCATTACAATAAACAAGCATTGCAACAGCCGTCGTGCGAGAGCCTGAGGCGGCCAGCAGAGGGGCGTGGTGGTACCTGAGCGGAGCAGCTGCCTGGAGTCGCCCGGAGCCGGATGGGAGCGCAGCGGCGGCCGACCCGACACTGGCCCCTGGCCGCCACGCTCGCCACGCTCCGCGGCCTCGCACGCCCCCACCCCTCCCCTCCCGCCCACCGCCTGACCAGGAGGGGAAGGGGGCGCCAGGCCTTCACCTGTTTCGTTGGCGGCGACAAAGAGAAGAAAAAGCAAACAGCGCTCTGAGAACCGGCTCCCGGCGGCAGCGGTCGCCACTGCAGCGTCTCCGGGCCCGAGGGCACACGGTTCGAGCCCCGACGGGGCAACATTTCCCACTCTACACAGGGAGCGCAGAGGGAAGAGGAGGACGGGCGCAAATCGTGACTGACCGGGAGAGATGGCTCAGGGCATCAACCTGATGTCACTGCAGTCCCTCTGACCGGGAGGTCCTCTCCCGACGGCGGCAGGATTTTCGACACTAGCTTGTCAGCTGGGTCGAATTCAGTCGCTGTCTGGAGGGGAATTCTAGCGGCCGGCTGCTCTGATAAGTAGTTTTCCGTGACTTCTCCGATCAACACCAGGCGAATGCACGAGCTGTACCCTAACATACGGACTACGGCCCGCGCGCGATCTTTCCTTCCTCTTCCTTGTCCCATCCTCTCCTCTTACACACACACACACACACACACTAACATGCACTACACTACTACACATGCCGGGAGACCGGTCGGGAGTTTACAGCTTGTCCCGGCTGGGGCGGTGCCTCGCTGATGGGAGATCCCTGATTGAGGGGGAAAACCCCGCTAGTCGGTAGGTCGGCGCCAGATCTCGCCATCCAGCGGGGAAAAGATCATCGCCACCTCCCGAGAAAAAACAAGCACTACATTTACGGGACTAACGACCTCAGTAGTTTACGCGCCCGGAAACACGAATGAATGAAGCACATCATGAGGACAGCTCAGGCCCCCACCGAGCTGCAATGCTATTGGAAGAAGAAGATACACAGCTACGTCGCGGTCGCCTACACTCGTCGGCCCCGGTGGCTCAGGGAGGCACTGCAGTGTCTACGTGTGGCCGGGAGGTCCTGGTGTTGCACTCCAGACGGTGGCAGGCTCAGCCACTTATCTACATCGGATTCAGGCACTCTCTGCAGGAGAATTCGCTCGGCCGGCTGCTCTGATCGGGAGTTTCCCGTTTCTCCGATTCACCTCACGCGAATGCCGGGGCAGCGCCCTAACAAAAGAGATCCTAAGTTAAACTACGCTTGAGGGACTAGTAGAGGCCTGAGTAGTTGATCGCATGAAGCCACCAACCAATCAACTGCATTCAGCCGCTGCCTACGCTCGGTTAAGGCACTCGCCGGGCATGGAACGGAGAAACCACCAAAATCTACCGATCAACCACTGCCCACCATCGAACCCCCTCACCAGAGTAGCAGGAGAGACCTCGATAACTCAGTCGGTTCTTAGAGGAAGAATCGGATGAAGAACGACAAACCGACAGGATGCTCAATACATTGGCCACAATGTTCAAAGTCCAAAATGGTTGATGTTTCTCTTCTTGACAAGTTGTATTACATACAAGTTCAACACTAGTTTCTAGCATGACAACTCCCAGAGTATTATCTAACCCTGCCCTCCGATTCCACAACAGAGTCTGGAGTATACCTTTCCTCGCATGTTACGTTCTTTCCCATAAATACGATTCTGAACTCAAATCACGATTATACAAATGTAGTTTTCATATATCTTCATTTCCTTAATATTTACATTCCTAGCGACTTTGTATTCTACATTATTGCATTTACTGTGTACAAGTGGTTCAAATTATTTTTTCCCAAACGAATATTCCCGGGTCGATATTGCACGAGTCAAAACTACGCAATTTTGAAACAAAAATTCTTTAAATTTAGAGGGAATTTTCCCCTTAGACATTCACAAAATGTGCTCAAAAATGATCCAAGATTTTTTTCTTAGGATTTATTGTTAGAATACGGTGAAATACACTTACAAGGATGGCATAGGTCCGATTTTCAGTGTGTACTGTAATTTTCAAAGACATTTGCAAAAGTTTAAAATTTTCTGACGTCTAACTACAACTATAACACTGGATTTTTTATTGATTGATTCCTAATTCCGAGCCCGTCAACGTATTAGTCCCGAAAGTGTAGTGTATGTTTTTGCTCCGGTGGCGGTGATCTTCCCCGCTGGATGGCGAGATCCGGCGCCGACCTGCCGCCGGCCAACGGAGGTTTCCCCAACCCGGTGTCTCCCAGCAGCGGGGAACCGCCCCTGCCGAGCGAAGCTCCCATCCGGCCGGCATGCGTGGGAGGGCTGCGCATGCAAGTGTACGTGTGTGCGAGTAAGGGACGCAGAATGGGAAGGAAAGATGGCGCGCGTTCCGTTCGTTAGGGTACTGCTGCGGCATTCGCCTAGTGTTGATCGGAGAAACCACGGAAAACGAGCGATCAGAGCAGCCGGCCGCTACAATTCTCCTCCAGAAAGGAGCACCTCCGCAGCTCGTGTGGAAAATCCTGTCATGGGCGGGAATGGAGCCATCTAAAGCTAGCAGCGCCCAGAAACCAATCTCGACCAAACCATATAAAAAATTTTAGGCTAATTAATGCTCTATTCCCGAATTTTAGGCTCCTCTCGATTTCCGAAAATCGTGGGCGCTGCTAGCTTTAGACTAAAGCTAGCAGCGCCCACCCAGAATCAATCTCAAAATCAATTGTAAAATCTGAAACCCATCCCAGAATTTAAGAATAATTTTAGGCTCTTGGAAAAAAATTATCCCCGCGTTCAAATTCCAAAAATCAGGGTTGCACAAAGCGAAACATTTATCATTGGTTTCATATGGAGGAATAAACACCAAAATCAAAAAACGTTGGGAAAAATCTGAAACCCGTCCCAAAAGTTAAGAATAATTTTAGGCTCTTGGAAAAAAATTATCCCCGCGTTTATATTCCAAAAATCATGGCTGTACAAAGCGAAACATTTAACACTGGTTCTTACGGGCGAATGAACACCAAAATCAAATAAGCTTAGGAAAAATCTGAAACTCCTTTCGAAAGTTTATTTATTTATTTATTTATTTTGTCAAAAAAACAGTAAAAACTGTATATGACGTGTGGGGAAAGAAATTTATCTGCGCACATTTTCTTGAGGGCCAGAATTTTATTAAAAAAAAGAAAACCGAAAACGAAAAAATTAATTTAGAAAATAATTATGGATAACTTCATGGACTTCACGTTCCAAACAACGATGGAGTTTTTATGGTCACAATGATGGAGCCCTGTCACAATTGTTCGCGATTGGTTTGAACGCTAGCTGCACTTCTCGAAGCTCGAAGACAATTCGAGCGAATGATTTGGCCACCTGAATCGCCCGACATGAATCCCATCGAACGTTTATGGCAAGTAGCCGAGGAGTCAGTTCGTGCACAAAATCCTGCACCGGCCACACTTTCGCAATTTTGGACGGGTAAAGAGACTGGCTCAGTATTTCTGCAAGGCACTTCCAAAGACTTGTTGAGTCCATTTCACATCTAGTTGCTTCTCTTCGCCGGGTAAACGGAGGTCCGACACGATATTAGAAGGTATCACATGACTTTTGACACCTCACTGTATGTATTAACGTATTATGGAATAAAGAAAGTTATGCTACAGTAGTGTATAAAATATTTACATGATTTTTTCCACAATGCATATTCCCTGGTCAATTTATCCCGATTCGAAGTTCTGTGATTTTGAATGACGACCTTTAAAATTTGGGGGTACATTACATGAAGCCCCTGGGATGTTTCCAAAAATTTTCTGAAACTTGGCTCCAAATGTTTACTTTGTGTAGTAAGAAAATACGAAGTAATACACGTAGTGTAGAGAAAGTTACGCAACGCTGAGGAAAATCGATTTCGAGATGACAACTAAAATATACCTTTGTACCGAAAGGCGTCGTTTTGTAACGTCTGTCCGTCAACAACACTAGCGATTAACTATTTATAGAATGTTTTCTAAAATTAATATTCTCCAGCGACCTCACCCGTCTCGAAGCTTTGCGATTTCGAAAAAATAATAATAATTAATTTAGGGGCCTTTACATGAAGCTCGTACCACACTTTAAAAAAAATTCTCAAAAATGGTTCAATTTTTTTTCTTTAAATTTCTTGTAAGAATAGAGTGAAATATACCTGTAAAGAATACACACGTCCCATTTTCACTATTTGGCTATGCAATTTTTAAAATCGATAAAGTGAAATTTCTTAGGCGACTTCCTACAAGTACAGTATTGAAGATAGTGATTTTTTTCCTCCTATGAAATTTGTTATACATCCTTAATTAGTTCTTTCATGCTAATTTTTTTGAAACTTTTAGTAGTTTTTGCGTAAATTTTAGTGAATTACGGGCAATATTAAAAAATATTAAAAACGAAATTCTCTCTCTTCAAACCTTTTTTATGGATAATGCTACATGAGCTGTATAAGATGACATAAAAGCCATTCAAAAAATTGCACAAATGTAATTTTTGTGATCTCTCTCGCACGTCGTTAATATTTACAATACCGGCGATTTGTATTCTGAATGCAAATGCTTAAAATGTCTTAAAGCTTCTCAAAAATTCAACGCTTTCCTGTGAAAATAAGCTCAAAATTTTGCACACTCAGAAGTGCCCAAACGCCGTTTGTTCAAAAGCGGTTGCTGATTTGTTTGTACAGATAATGCTAAATGCACCAAGATGACATACATGGCATTTTGCTACATTCTTTTGTTTTCTCGAAATTTACGATGCATTTTTTAAAAAATCTCTTACGTTGTTAATATTTACATTACCGGCGATTCGTATACATTATTGCATTTGTGAGTAAAAGTGCTTCAAATTATATCCAATGAAGTTTCCCAAAAATTCAAAATTTTTCTATGAAAATGAGATCAAAATTGCGCATTTACAGAAACGTTCAAACCTTTGCTCAAAAAACGGCTCCAAAGTAAAAAATTGCTTATCGGAACAGGTTTAATTCTAGTAATATTATTAATGTCATATTTCCTTTCTACTGTCAAGGATTTCCAAAAATTGAAGGAGAAAAACGTGAAAAACGTCTTTTAGATGGCCGCTGAAAAGGGTCTGGGCAAAACTGAAAAGACAGCCGACACTGAAGAGATAAGGAAACTAGAGTACGAGAAAGTATGCGCCATTTGTAGCACCACTAAGTTACTTTCTCGTATACGTACGTATATTACATACGGAGTAGAAAGAAAGTTATGTAATCCTGCGGTAAAGAGATTTCAATGGAAATACACGTTTTGGGTTTCCCTGATGCCGATTGAGTGAGTGAGTGAGTGAGTGAGTGAGTGAGTGAGTGAGTGAGTGAGCGAGCGAGTGCGTGCGTGCGCGCGTTTTTCAAAACGTCCGTCCGTTTGTGAACACTCCAGCGCCTAACTATTCCTAGGATTTTTTTCCAAAACGAATGTACCGTTGTCGATTAGTCGAAACTGTGATTTTGAAAAAACATTCTTTAAATTTTGGGGGTACTTCACATAAAGCCCCTGGGACATTTCCAAAATTTACTCAAAATTGGCCCTAATTTTTACTTTAAATATGTTGTGACAATAGTGTGAAATATGGAAGAGAAATGTAGTAAAATGGTGCAAGTCCTTTTTTCATTGTTAACTCTGAATTTTAGAAAACTACAAAAGTTAGAAGTTTTTTCAGTGTCTTCCTAAAACTATAATATTGATGATAGCGATTTCTTCTTCAAATGTAATTTGTTCTCTACAATTATTCTTCAATTCTTGTACATTCAATTCTGTTTTGAAAATGTTAGTAGTTTTTGCATAACATTGAGTGAAATATGGATATAATAAAAAATTTTAAAAATAAAAAAGATTTTCTGAAAAAAGGCTCCAAACCATTTCTCTGAACTATTCTAGTGCTAAATCACTGCATAAACATAATTTTTCTGTATTCTTTTGTGTAATCTTTTTGAACATCTGTCACATCATTAATATTTCCATTACCAACAAATTGTAAAATGATATTGCATTTGTGCAATATCAATTGCAAGTGCTTCTGTTGATATTTGAAAAAGAACCTCAAAAACTCAAAAGCTTTTTGTGAAAATAAATTTCTGCATTTTCAGAAATGCTAAAACAACCTTTCATATTTCAAGTCATTTTCCTATTCAAGCACTATTAAAACTTTCGTTAAAGGGATCCAGAAACTTGAGAAAATGTGAAAAATATGTGTTTTAGGAGTCAATAGATGGCACTTGAAACAAGGTTGTGGCGAAACTGAAAAGATAGCACACACTGAAGAGATAAGGAAATTTAACTAGTACAAGAAAGTCTGTGCTGTGGTGTTTTTTCCTCACAAGCAGCAAAGGATATATTATGGTGTCAGTTCGAATTTCATTAAAATCCGTGAACTTTCAAAACTTGCTAATTTGAATCTCTCTGTTTCTTTTCCTTTGAGTATTTTACAAGATGGCAGAAGAATTGGTAGGATACAATTTGAAATGTTATATTGTGTTTCCCTTATACATCAAGAAAGTCTGTGCAATTTGTTTCCACACCACTTGTTTGTTAAAGTTACTGTAAACTTAAATTTTATTCACTAGAATTATTAAGAACATTACACTTTTTTACTAGATCATATATTATTAAGTTATTTAAAAAGCAAATTAACCAGTCGTAACCTGCGTGTCTTATTTTGTCTAGTCATGAAATTAGCCTCTTAAATTTCTTTGAACTTTTGTAATTAATTTGCATGTTTTATTAATTTTGATGGCAGTCAAGAGAGAGAGAGAGAGAGAGAGAGAGAGAGAATAAAATTTTTTGAAGAAAAGAAAGAAAAAAAAAAGTTTTAAAATAGTGATTTCCACCTCCCCCAAAACATTTGATTTATATCATTGTTTTGAGAATTCAAAGAACGTAAATTAAGCAAAATCACAAGAGATAGCAAAACAAATTTGGAAATATTGCAGTTTTATCATGACATTTCAAATTTCGTTTTTTTAAATTCTACTTTTGGGAATACACCCAACAAAAACCGTTGTCAAAGATGGACCCAACACTATCCTCGTTAAATTTTTTATCCTGGTATGGCTTTTGGTGGACCACAAAATCTAAAATGTATTGGGCTGAATAGCCATTTATTCATTTAAAATTATAGGTTGAGAAACAATGGTTTTGGCATTTAAACCTTTACAAAACTAAATGCTTCAATTGTAAATCACAATCAAGCTATAGATTGAGAGATCCTTGAATACTTTATTTCAATATTTTTCCTAATCTGAATCATTGCCTTTTCAGGATACAAATTTTTATGAAAAGAGAAAACAAAATTTTTTCACATTCTTTCATTTAAGTCAAAAGACTCTGTGCAAATAATTTAAGTGCTTTCATTTTCTTTCACTTATTGACTGTCTTTACCAACATATACTAAAAACATTGAATCTAATTCTTCCAGTTATTCTTTTTGTAACAAACATAAGATGAAATTTATTTCTTCTTTCAAAATATTAAATATGCTGTGATATACTCACAGACATATCTGTACAAGAACTGCTGACCTGCAACCACACAAAATTGGGAAGAATAGACAAAAGATTTACAAAGTTTTTGAATGTGGTGCACTCACACCACAAGAAAAGCACAACAGACTATGTCTCTCAGAACAGATCAAAAATCAAGACTATGAAACCTGGATATAAAACTAGATATGCAGAAGATAAATCCTTGGCAAAAATGATAACTATGGTTGACATTACATTACCACAAGCTTTATTTTTTACCAGATTCACAGACAGAAATAATTATATGTTTTTTTTGCTTTTGTAAAAAAAATTATGTTTTTTCATACAAACAATAATATTACAATACCTTTTTACTCATATTTATTTATTAGATATTCGAATCCAATATCTAATCATAATGTGAGATGTCCCAAAAGGGTTCTTTGAAACATACGCTACAATTTAATTAACACATAATCTTATAATAAAGTACTCAGCACTATCCTGTGAGCTATTAATTCCCTTTATATATATATGAATAAGAGTAACAAACAGCTTTATAAAGGAGCTTTACAAAAAAAAAAAACATACATACACAGTTCATTATTCTTGACTTCTTTTCATTTTGCAAGTGCTTTCACATTTTGCTTGCAGGCTTCAAGTCCGTTTTGAAATTCAATATTATTGGGCTCCATATCAACAGCTTTAACCATATCCTTGTATGCTGCTTCGAAGTCACCTGTTGTACAAACAGCTGAGTCACTAGGGAATTTCTTTCAATAACTTAACATATGACACAAAAACAGCCACTGAAATTTTATTAAATGACTCCCCCAAACAACATACCAAGTCTGTAAAGAACAGTTGCTCTATTGTAGTAGGCAACACCAAGATTTGGGTTAATTTCAATTGCTTTGTTGTAATCATCTATTGCAGCATCAAATTCAACCTGCATGTACTTGGCATGCCCCCGATCATTGTAGAGTAAGGCGAGGGCACAGCTGCTGTAGTGTGAAACGCAAAAGGTAACGTCATGATGTTGTACTATGGTAATGTGACCTTAATGTTAAGTTGATTTGGTAGTAATTGAAGGTAGCAATTTTGCAACGCAAAAAAGATTTCATTCAAATGGTGAATAATACATTTGGCCTGTTACCTATCAACATTTCGTTTCTCGATATGTTTCGTAAACGATTCTTCCAAATTCTTAAAGTCCCTCATCCTGCCGTCACCTGTAACAATGTCGTCCTATACAATTCTAAAAGAACAACCCCAGGATGCCCCTTCAAGAAAACCCACAGACCACCCACGACCTTTGTCTATGATAAAGCCCCTTCAAGGTAAGTTCATAGAGATCATGCTACTCATACTATAAGACTACTATACAGAACTCTGGTTCAGTCCCTGACTGGTCCATGTCACTAGGTGGGCTATTTCTGGTTCCTATTTGAATTTTTGAATGGCGGCTCCGTCTGTTTCTGTATTACACAAGCAAGCTCTGTCGGTGGATTGGCAAACCACTCTCTTTAAGGGCCGGCGGGAACGAACCACAGCTTACAAGCGAAATGTTCGCAGCGGAAATTTCGCGTCACTTGATTGATTAGTGATACCCGGCGCGTCAACTGCTAAGGTTGTTAGTCCTGTAAGTGTAGTGCACGTTTGCATTGAGAGAGAGATTCTTTTCTTAGATGTTCCTTCTTCAATGAACCAAATTGAAACACACACAGGAATATTTTTAGATCTTTCGAAAGCTTTTGACGTTATTGAACATGACCTCTTGATCTCAAAATTACTTTTATATATAATTCGTGGTATTGCTCTAGATTGGATACCTCATATCTTAAACATCGATCTCAAGAGGAGAAATACCAAACTGGCACGAAAGAACATTCTTTACTTATCTTTCCAATTCTTTGCCATTTGAACATGGAGTCCCGCAAGACTCGATCTTAGATCTTTTCATCTTTCTGTTATATGTAACGATATGCCCTCGTTCTTTAAAAGTGGAAGAACAGTTTAATTCGCCGATGACACGCATTTTCTTTACAAAAGTGAAACAATTAATTGTTCGATTTGAGAAGTTCCAAATTGGTTTCCTAATAACAACTCGATAGTTAACGAAGGAAAAACAGTTTCAATGCATTTTTGCATTTCAAATGGGCAAACGCATGCTCTATTGAAAATGAACAATATGCAATTAGCTGATGTTAAGAAACAACATTTCTGGGTCTCTCAATTCAGTTATATCATGGCAACCCTAACCTATCGAATTTCAAAATTGTTCATATTTATTTACTAAGCTTCTGCAATGTACTTGCAACACCAACAGTGACTTACCCTTCCCATCCACCGCTACGGCATAGTCAGGCCCCGCTGCCTGGACATGTTCCCCGGCCGTCCGTCGCGCACACGACTAGCTGCTGCTCCCCGATTTAAATGCAGTCTCGTCTCTTCTGGGTCTAAATTCATCCCTCGTGCCATCTCGGATCCAAGAATTCGCGCCAACAAACATTACATTTTTTTGTTCTGCCACCCACTCATACGCCTCATTCACCTTGCTAACCCACCAATGTCCCACCTCCGTTGCACACCACTTAGAACAATCTCAGCAAATGGGAAATTCTTACGCGTCGCCGTGAACACACATATTCCTCTTCGCCCATTTCCTCTCTGCTCTTCTTTAATACGATCAAACACTATTTCAACACCTCACATCCACTACAATATCACAAAACAGCAAAGCATGGGTAACCAAAGGTATTACAATTTCTTGTGAAAGGAAAAGAGCTTCATACACTCACAAAACAACACTCTTGCAATCAACAAATAGTCAGCTACTATAAGTGATACTCAGCCACACTTAAAAATGTTGTAATAAAGGCCAAACAACTGTCAAACAATGAGTACATAAAAAAATCCAAAAATAAAACAAAAGCTATGTGGAATGTTGTAAAAAAAAACTTTACCAGGAAATGACAAAACAACACAAAATATTGACCTAGTTCATGAACACAAAAGGATAACAAACCCTAATGAAACAGCCAATATATTCAACAAACATTTTCTGAAATAGCGGGCAAACTTCTGCAAATAAGCAATCCAAACACTACACCTCAACAATCGCCACCATTCTTTAAAAACTTGATTGATTAGTGATACCTGGCGCATCAACTGCTAAGGTTGTTAGTCCTGTAAGTGTAGTGCACGTTTGCATTGAGAGAGAGAGAGAGAGAGAGATTCTTTTCTAGATGTTCCTTCATCAATGAACCAAATTGAAACACACACAGGAATATTTTTATTTCTAGTATGCACATAACAGAAGCAACAGAAAAAAGGAAATGTTTCAGATTATTAACAAAATAAACAATCTGCTGGGATACACAACATTTCAGACTCCTTAATAAAAGAGATTGCTCCATACATCATTAACATATTTATATAACCAATCACTCACTCATGGCTCCTTCCCAAACATATTCAAAACTGCAGTAATTAAACCAATCCTCAAAAATGGTAACAAACAAGATGTAATGAATTATAGACCAATTTCACTCTTGTCATGATTTTCAAAAACATTAGAAAAACTCTTCTATGAAAGGTTAAAAAGCTACACTGTAACTTAATCACTGACTCACGACATGGATTCAGGGAAAATTGATCAACTGAAACTGCTATATTCACCTATGTAAATGAAATCCTCATGGCACTTGAGCAAACAGAAATTCCTTTTGGTCTCTTCCTTGACCTGTCAAAAGCTTTTGACACAATAGACCACAGAATTCTATTGTCAAAATTAGAATCTTATGGAATCCAGGGAATTGCTTACAACTGGATAAAATCATATCTAACAGACAGAAAACAAATAGTAATGTTACCTTACCTAAAAAACAAAATAAAAAATCATCACTCCGAACCAAGAAATTTGACCCATGGGGTCCCGCAAGGATCCACACTAGGCCCAGTTTTATTTCTTTTGTTTGTAAATGACCTGCCATTAATAATGGAAAACAACAAAGCAGTACTTTTCGCTGATGACACTAATATAATATTCAAAGAAAGAACAACCACATCTCTCAAATGACAAAGCCAATCCTGCCATTGACGAGCTAATTCAATGGATTCACCAAAACAAACTATTCCTAAACAGACAAAACAATCACAACGCATTTCCACAATTCTCACTTACAACAACAATCACCAAATTTAACATTAGAAGGCAACAGCATCACACAAGCACAGAATACAAAATTTCTCGGAATCACCATACAATCAAACCTCAAATGGAATACACTGAATAAACTGAAACGCTTCCTTGGGCAAACACTTTTTTATAGTGTTCAGGAATACATCAGTATTCTCAAATATGTGTGATATGATTTCAGGAGTTGCAGTAGGACTAGGTGTAAAAATAGAAAAAACCTGGCCAAAACCTGCCTCCTTCTCCTCACCTTTTCCACCTTGTAGCTGTTACCAAGAGTAATATCATGTGTTTTTATTATTACTATTATTAGTAGTAGTATTAGTGTTCTTATGATTGTTATTATAAGCAGTAAAATTACATAAACAAGTGAATTTTACTTTTACATTAAACATTACAATCTAGAAATGTTAAATTATATGCTATTAAAAATAATTATATACTGTATAATACCTTAATCTATCTGTAACAAGTATTGTAGCAGGCTATTGACCTATTGTAGTAGGATAATTCCTACGCTAATGACCTCATCTCGATCAGATTTTTTGTCCAATTTCCCTGGTCCTTTGAGCAAATGCTGAGATGGCCCCTTGTTTTGTTTCTGGACAGTAATGTAACTTCACTCTCTCCACCCAAGACACCACATTGACTGATCGTACATGATTGTAATTGTATATGTGACTCAATAAATAATAATAATAATTATTATTATTCTAGAGAATAATAATAATTATATTTAATTTATAGATATATTTTTTTATAGATAAAATCAACTCAGTAAAACAAGTCTACTTAATTTTTTTTTAAATATAGAAGTTTTTGCAAAATTAATGCTTGAAATTAATGAAATAAGGTGTCCCACCAACTAGGCCATGCGCAAAACCCTGGGAGATCAGGAACGGATCAAAAGGATATGAAAAATAATTAATTTAAATTCATTTCCACTTCAAGGATAGGTCTATGACCTGTTCCCACTTCTAAGAATTCCATCTTTCCAGCAGTCTACCTGGGACTCCTCTGCCTTGGGGCCTGTACTTAAATGCCTGCATTGGAATGCGGGTCTGTTCAATTCTTTCCACATGTAACCACTCCTGCCTGTAACATTGTACCTTATAATTGATTGCTTGAACGTTTAAGTATTTTCAAATTTCCTCATTTCTGAGTTTATTTAGTCTCGTACATTGCTTTACAAATCTCAAGAATTTGATTTTGACAGCCTGTAATACCTGTTTATCTTTATCTCTCAGATTCAAGCATTCATTTCCGAACAAAATAGACGGAACAGCCATTACTTCATATATTCTCACGAGCGTATCTCTTCATGTTTTATCTTTAGGGTTCATCAAATGGTTCTGCATATATTCTGGTATTTTTTCATCTATATCAACTTCAGTGCAGAAAGTTAGGTCATAAATCAAATATTTAAAATGGCCAACTTGTTCCAGTACTGTATTTTCTAAAACTATTTTTTGTGCACGTAAGATGTTTTCTCACAAATGGCATTTAGTGGGAAAACATATTGGCGTATTATTTTTAAAGCAATCTGCAAACAATTTAATTAGCCTAATTAGGTTTTCTCTCTTAAAAATATGGTTTAAACATAATACAAAAGAAAACTTGAAAAAATCGACTTCCATAATTTTGTACCAACTTTTATTATGACAATTTGATATTACCACCGTATGTAGAATTATTGCCATGCAATGCAGCGATGGATATTCAAGAAGTTATTCTGAGAATTTCACTGTTG
The DNA here is from genome assembly GCA_031308135.1 of Acheta domesticus. Taxonomy (NCBI): domain Eukaryota; kingdom Metazoa; phylum Arthropoda; class Insecta; order Orthoptera; family Gryllidae; genus Acheta; species Acheta domesticus. Next base: position 144,489,108 of record JAHLJT010008756.1, read on the forward strand.
AATGGCAACATGGATGGGTGACATATGAGGTAAGGAGGCTTTATTTACTGAACATTAATGTTATGTTCAATACAATGGATATTCCATATTATTAAAGTAGGGAAGATGTCCCAGTTCTATTTTATCAGTTTCTTCACTCAAATCCTCATCTTTGTCTAGATCAGTCCATAGGTTTAAATATAATTCTTGCATTTGGTCATCACTCAATCCTTGTAAATCTTAGTCTTTTATTGGTTCATTTAGATTTCTTGAAAATCTGAAAACTTTATCCTGTCTTCCATGCAAATTACATTCCATTCAGCTGTGTAATTATCCTAGTGAGATCCATTAACATAACAAGGGTATTTTCTCACTCCATTCCTAGTATATTCAATTCGGTTTTGGCCTGATCTATTCCCCAAATATTTACGACAGGCCGTCTTTCGACAATTATTTTTACTACATTAATAATAATAATAATAATAATAATAATAATGGAAGCAGGTTTCTAAGGGAGTGCATTCCCTATGCTACTTGAAGTTTTTCTTCAAGTGGCAGCTAATCATATTTTAAAATCTTGACATGAATAGAAGCTTTCATTACACAACTACATAATTCTAAAGGTCGATGTGCACAGTATGAATTGAAAACAAAAGATGTTCAATAGAAATATTTAATTACAAATAATAAGGAACATAACATCATACAACTTTAATGGTTTTGGGAGCATTTCAGTCAAACATATCACAATGATTGACAGGATGTCAAAAAATGGCAAATTTAGAACTTGAACTAGCAAATTTAGAAGCAACTTTTATTTGCTGTCATGTAAATTTAGTATTCAAAAATGTTATGTGTAAAATATAATTTCTGGTATTTGTCCATCTTCAACTGAGGTTCCGTTATTGTTTCCAGCAGCATATGAAAACTGGAAGGTTACTTTCCCTCCACTGGGGCAATCCAAGACAAGTTTTTGCAGACCTTTTGTGCCATAATGGGAATCAGGACCCTACAAAACAAAAACAGCTTTAGAAAATGCACTTGATAAAACATTTCATTCTAATCCGAGGTAAAGAAGATCTGAGGACATGGCTCCTAGCTTGCCATAAGGGCGGATTAGTTGTTTCAACTTCACACTTAAAACATTTGGGCGGGCATGGGGCAAGGGCAAGGGGCTGTGCATATATTACGTAACGCTGAAGAGGGGGGGGGAGGGGGTTTGAGGCAGCATTACATAGAGGTATTAGTTTAATGTTACATTACATTTATATTTATTTTTTTACATTTTTCAATATTGCTGAAATAATTTTTTTTCTTTTGGAGTCTTGCACTAAACATTAAAATATTAACTAAATAGTTAAAAAAAAGTAAAGTTAATACAAGTAAATTGTTACAATAAATGGAAATATTTTTTCATCAGTTTTTCTATACAAAGTAAATATTCGAAACTGATAAGTAGTATTTTCTGGAATCCATTTAAATTGGCACAGTACTCTCTTGCTCAAGCATCCAATTATACTGGCGCATGTGCACTGCTGGCGATCAGAAATTTTCTCTACTATTCATCCTTCACTCACAACTTGTTCCAATCATATTGTTAGGTGCAGTCAGCATTGCCAACTAATTTGTACTTTAATTCTCATTAATTTTAACATATATCACAAGTAAAATGAATAAAAAATGTTTTTATCGTGCTATAATTTATTTTCATTTCTTTCATGCATTTACAAGAGGGCAGTGTTATTGCGTTACGTAATTATTCAGGAGGGGGGTGGGGTGGGGGTTCAAGCACGTTACAGGTGCATTATAGGGGGGAGAGGGAGTTTGAAAATACTCCAAATTTGCGTTATGTAATTTATGGATGGCCCTGAATACTCTTTCAAATATTTTGCCTACTCAGGGCAGAAAACTCTTACAATCTCTTAAAAGTGTTGATGTATGAAGAAAATGACCATCATTTTTGTAATAGGACTTGAGAGAATTCATATCAATTTTTAATACCAAATTCCCTAGTAACAGAATTCTACTGTGTAATTATACTAATATTCTATTCAAATGTAAGTGGATAAAATATAAAATAACAATGAAAACAGCAAAATATTTTCAAGTTAAAAATATAATACATATCATCATTAAATATATAAAAACCTTGCTTCCTTAAAACTGAATATCAAAATAACCTGATATCTTCCCTTGTGAAAACTTATAGTTGAACAATAATATTTACAACACAGCTTGAGAACTGCTGGCCCAATCACGTGAAGGCTTACCTTCAATGTAACAGATGCTGTGTAACTGGTATTTGGCAATATTTCAACAGGTTCTTTGAACATTACTCTAAATGTATAACTTGAACCATCACAACTGAAAGTAGTATTGTTTGAGCCGCACACTTTGCCTGATGCTGTGTGAATCACTTGTAAATGAACGTCGTACTCGCTGGGCCCATGAATAGAACCATAAAGACCAAAACCAACAACAAATATGCGCCGATCTGCTGTGAATCTGTGACAACATTACAGCATATCACAAAGAAAATCCATGAAACTGTAAATAATACAATAAATGGATAGGATAGTTCAGGATATTTCAAACTATGACTCATGGACTACATTTTCACAAGCATTCAATAATAACATAACTGAATACATTGGTTGTCTGGATGTTCATCAAATTAAAGAAACCTTTTATGTATTCCAATAAAAACAATGATAATAGTCAAGTTTTATAGGTATAAATTAAAAATGTTTGAACCTCATTTGTTGTCCTCTTCAGTTTTTTGAAAAGGCAATGTTACAGAATAACACTTCAGTGAACAATAAACTATTATCCATCGAATTTACATCAATATGCTAATATAAAAACACTATGCTAAATATCAATGAGACAGAGGCATGTTAAATGTCACTTAAGTACTCATGTTGGAAATCCAACACCAGATTGCATTTTGTAGGTAAACAACCTGGAGTTTACTTTTGGATTTCACATGTGCACTTAACCTCACATTACGATGGGCCACACGCCTCTGTCTCATTGACATTCAGTATAGTTTTTATATTTTGTGTACCAAATTAACGTCAATTAGATTGATAATAGTTTATTGCTCGTTGAAGTATTATTCTGTAACATTGAAGAGGACCTCACAAATGAGGTTGAAACGTTTTTAAAATACCCCTATGAAACTTTACTGGAATAATTTTTTATTTGAATGTTTGGTTTATCCAGTGACCCTTGAATTATTTTATGTAGCTGAATGCTCCAAAACTATTTTGTTATCCTTTGAAATATTTACACAAAATGCAATGAGTTTTGATCGCACTTCTCGTTTAATATTTAAAACAGCCCATTGTCCCCACAGTTTGAAGGTTCCTGAGAAAACAATGATCTTCAATTACCTAATGCGATCACAAGTACCACTGTACCCCCAACGACTCTCTATCTGTTGGAATCTATTAACAGTTCGCTCTTTGCCAGTCATGCAACAGCGTGGAGAGTCCAGGAACCCCACCACTGGCTTGGGGTTTACAGTGAAGTACAAAAAGAGGGAAACGACTTCTCTGTCGGTGAGCAACCCGGACTGCGCAGCCCCAACAGCGAACTCTTCCACCGACATCAAAGGAAATCGGATGAGGCTGAGGGCTCTGCCCAGGACAACGCGCTTATTCTCAATTGTCAGTGGCAACTGCTGTCGCAAGCAATCTGCCTCTGACCACCTGCAAAACAAAACAAGAAGCACTTAGTCTTCTTGCACTCCTGCACACCTGCAAGGATCATTGCTGTCAAAATACGTGACAATATTACTCAATAACAGAAAAATATGATCAAAAGATTATGATATGAACCTAATCAGTTGTAACTGCCAGTTCATTATAATAAAAAAATTGAAGATGGCTTCAAATATTTACTAACAATATGACAATTTCATTACATATAGTGTTCCAGGTATCATCATCATGATTCTTTATGACAGCTTGTGGCTGGAAAATTACTCAATTGTATGATGTCTTTTTAAGATTATCCCATTCAACATCTGCTACCAATTGAGTGGAACAAAATTAGATTCATATTCAAATTACACACAAGATCTTACTTTCATTTAAAAAAAAAACAACTCATACTCTTTTGTTGACTTATTTTTCCTTTTAGAGGAAATCTTCATACTGTAAACACCTGTTAATTGATTTCCAATTAAATTAAGTGTATAACAAGCTCTACATAAGTGGTTATTGAAATTAAAAACACGAGTTGTTTACGTGACGGTTTGGTTATGTCATGGGCATGAATTCATTTTACATGTAATCAATTCTATAAAGAGCACATGCATTTTCTCACATAAAAAATTGATTTATTTTGAATAAAAAATTGTGGAAGTTACGATCTTCTAAACTTGGGTCACTTTCTTGAAATTTGGTATTAGTGATTACTTATTACCCTTCTCCCTCATACATACAGTTTCTACAGTTTTTGATGCAAATAAGACAATTTTTTGTTTATATTGAGTACTAAATATTTATTTTCTTAAAATGAAATATAAAAATGTTGCAGTCTTTTTTTATATTTACACTACAGTACATGATTTTCGAATTTATCTAGAGATATCATTGTTGGTTTCAGTACAATGAACCAAGTCTGCATTTATCCCCAAGTCTGAACAGAAATCTACTACCTTATAAGAGACCTCTTTAGACATTCAAACCAAGCTATTCCATAAATGCAAACTTTATTGAACTTTTACAATCACAATGTTTTGTGAGTTGGTTAATGAAATGAAACAAACAAAATAAAATCAAGATAGTAAATCACTACAGGTCAAAAAAGATATTAAAACAACACACATTAACAATACAGATATTCTCTCATTATGATGAGGCCACCCTTACTCTTTGACAGACTGAAGGTTTTCCACATTTTATGGCATCTTGGGCTTTTTAATATATTTCATTTATTTTTAAACTCTGAATTATTGCACGATTTTTGGCCTGATTTTAAATGATGAATCTAGAATATCTAAGGTGAGTCTTTACTATTCTTGTTTTAATTATCTTCTTAGATTATTCTGGTTTTAATATCCTCTTCAACCTGTAGTAATTTCTTTTTTTGTTTTTATTTAGTCTGCTCCACCTGAGAATGTGATAAATTAGGTCATGAAATGTCGTGTTTATACTGTGGTAGGTTCACGAACAAGTTTCAGGTCCTTAGGAACCCATGGTGTCTGAGGGACTAGGGATGCAACATCGACAATTTAAAAATACATTGTCCAAAACCTCTTGATGGTTTAAACATGCTTTAGTGCCTCTAACGTTAAATGTGTGCACAACAAAATATAATTTACCAGTTGCCATGCACATTAATTTATAATTCTTATCAATTATTTTTATAAGAATAATTTATAAGTTTATTTGAAAACCAAGTCAAAAATGTCTAAGTGCGAAATATGTGAAAAAACAAAAAAAACAATAAGGCATTAAAATGATCTCAGACAATGGATAGGAGTCTGCACAAAGGTAATACAAACATTTGTTTGGTTCGAACACAAATACAGTGGTAGAATCAGTTACTATTTCATATTTTAATTTTTAAAAAATTGTGATTATGAGCATTTTTCATTCACAAACAAAACATAAAAAGTAAAAACATTGGCTTCAATACATCGATATTTTTATAGAATCATCTATGTTCTACAACGTCGATGTTGCATCCCTATAAGGGACACGAGTCTCCTCGCCTCCTTGCAGGGTTTGGGTTCCAGTGTGCAGCTATTTTCTCTTGGAAACAAGGATTCAAAAATTTCTGTTTTTGAGGGGATTGCAATTCTTAGAGAAAAAGATTTCGGAACTTTTCTGTTACATTTTGGGGGCTTATGTTCTGTTCTATCCACTGGCTTAATGTTTAGAACATTATTTCACAATTAAGAACACACTTAATTACATTTTTGAATTTCCATTTAAATTTGTAGAACAACAGAAACCTGTGGGGACATGCATAAGAATAGACAGTGACAGTGGTAAACGTGTGAAGAAACACATCTATTTATCATAAAATAGTAAAATAAAATTAGCCAGAAAATTGGTCATCACTAGGGGGCGGATTTTGATGAGCCAAAACGCTGCCAAAAATTATCAATTAAATGCTCTTAACAGTTTTAAAATACCCTAAAAAAAAGAAAAATGACATAAAAAATTTAATTAAAACCACTTCAGATGAACAATTCCAGCTCTTGGATATATTACTGATGTAATTGAGGCTTCTTCCTTTTGTTCAAGTGAACTCAGCTGGCAAACAGTTGGTTTGGACTGTTCTTTAAAAGAAAATCCCTGCTTTTATTTATCGTGAAATTGGCCTGACAATGGTGCCGACAGGTGTCACAGGAACCTTAGATCACACTGTACTCACAACGGCTGACATTACAACAAATGAGCGAAGAAACTGAATAGGCTACTTAGGAATACTGTGAAAATTTGTTGCATCTCATAAATATTGTTTGAAGCAAGTACCATTAAAATGATATTAAAATCGATAAAATCAGCAAAAAATGGATTAAAAATGACATAAAAAATGATTTATTAGTCAAAATAGACGAAAAATGCAAAACAAATGACATATAAAAACGGGTCACTTTGTTTTGTCATAACATAAAATGAATTTCTAAAGTTAAAGGGGAAAAAAAAATGATATTTCACTAAAATTCGCCCCTAGTCATCACAGTTTAGGAGTTCTGTTCAAATTAGAGACCCTTACAAAGCCATTTTCACATTTAAAACTGATTTACAAAATGTGGAGTTTTTTATATTATTAGAAATATTCCTCTTTTCTACCAACACACATCTTAAAGGACACTCTATGAAGCTGATGAAGTCTAGACACAACCTGTTTCAACGCAAAAACTTCCTGAGAAATTGAATAGTAGATGTGTGGAATCTCCTTCCCGAACCTGTTGTGACTGCATCCTTACTCAATGCTTTCAAAAAGCTCTATGATCGCTTTGTAAATAGATGAACTCTACACATTTCATTCTCTCTCGACTATGTTAAAGCCTCTACGTTTTTGCTTTGTGAATAAATTACTTAACTTAATTATTTCTCTCCTGTAACTCACTATATGCCAACTCCATATATTTTGTGATACAATACTTTCCGATTAATTATTATATATTATATCTGCACTGAATCAGGTTACCATCAGTGTTACTGTTGCCTGATGTTAATTACAAATAAATAAATATGTTCCATCCTCAAAGAGTTACCATTCACAGTGCATTGGATAATAAAGGAATGTTACCAAGTTGAAGAATAATTAAAAATATTAACTAAGTTGTATCTTAATTGTTAAAATAATTCATTTAGAAATTCATAATTGCCTGTTTTTAATTTAAAAAATTAAATTGTAAGAAATTTAGTTTGTACCTCAAAACAGAAATACAACACGTTTTTAATATGGTAAAATTATGAGAAATTTCAATGGACGTCCAAATATAAAAAATAATACAACCTCCTTGCAGCACTTACTTTTCTCTGACAATTATATTTGTCAAATATAATTTTACTGTTTGTACATAAGTGCTTTTCAACTTTCTTAAGTTTTAAACAAATTGGAAAAAATATTCATAGTTAAAAACAATAACATAACATTCTAAAGAGATTCCCTAACAAAAGCAAAAACTTCTCTTTTCTACAAGATACTCTCAATATTTGTTAAAAGGGGCTGTGTTTTAAGAAATAGAAAATAAGTTTCACTTCCATAAAAATTATAACACAGAAAAGGTTGATGGCTACTGTATAAATGGTATTTTAAAACCAACCTCACAACAGCCTGAAAAAGTTTTGCTTCACGTATCCTTAATGTGTCACGTTCAAGTACAGCTGTTAATGTATCAATATCTATATCAGTGAAACCATCAGCATTCAATGCCTCCTGAGTATTTTTATCAATCATTTCAAGACACAGGGTGGCGAGTTGAGGTTCATCAAAAAGTCGAGCTTGCGTTAAGAGCATAAATGCATTATCACTGCTCAAATTGCTCTTAAGAAAATCAACACAATGTTTCTCCAGTGCTGGCACAGCATACTTTTTTGCTGTATACAACGTAGTCATTACAGTTTCTGGTCCTATTTGAACTTCATCAGAGTACAAAAACCTGTGGATGATGAAACACACATAATGTAGGGATACATGTGGATTATGATACACATAACATTAAAATATTGATCTGTTAAGTTATAGCCAAAATGTCACAGTTGTAAGAACCATAAAAATTGATTATCTAAAATATGAATGGAACTGTTTGTCTCCAATTATATTACATATAGATGCACTGCTTATACCACAACCTTTTATGGAAGACTTCATACCTCAGTAAAGCCAGAAAAGCAGCAGGCTCCACGTCAGGAAGTTCAATTTCTTCTGACTGAGTGGCTAGGTGCCATTAAACATAGCATCGAAAACAGCACTCCCAACAGAGAGCACAAATTTGTGAGCAGGGATTCTTTGTTGTTGAGTGTCTCGACCAACTATAAAATGTACATCACTTAAAATTTCATTATTGAACATAAAAGCAAAACGTTCTTTCACTGTTGTTTTGGTTGCCTGCCAGTTGTAAACTGGGTGAGCTGAATGGTTTAATACCACAGAAACTGGCTGAGACAATGAAACTGAAATATTTGAATTGCTGCCATTTGCCATATTTCCTGACCTCCTTGTCATGGAATTATTAAAACCATTCGATGTTGATGCTGTAGAATCCCTTTCTGAGCCAGAGGAATGCAGAGGATTTTGAACATTACTTGGTGCATTGGATGGCAACATGTTTTGTGGGGTATCAACACCAACTCCATATCCTCCAGCGTCATCCATCCTCAAATTATTAACTCTCGGAATAAGTGTGTTATAAATATCCTTTGTGTTAGACACTGATGACATTCTGTCCTCCAAAAGTACAGAAATTTTACATCTTGAACATTCATAAATACATAACCTAAAATGCACTAATCAGTACAGTTCTTTCATTCGATAATACGTCTATTTATCTAAGCAAAACAGCATGTACGGAGTGACACGTAACGTAAACGAAAAAAAAACAAAGCAACGCTGAATTTTACAGAAATATTATGTATTTTTCGGTCAATAATAAGAACACTTCTTCCTCAGTCACTTCTGTCACCCTAAAGATTTTTTTTCTTTACAGACAATCCAGAATCAAACGACACTCAATAGAAATTCTGAGGAAACCACTACATGGCAAAGAAATCAGCAAACAACTGATTGGCATTTCTATTACGTCGAGTATCATTACATCGTCATCCAAAGAATATATCGGACTGCATCGAATCGCATTGCAACCGCTTGCATCCACAGCCATTCACAGCACAGCAATCTCAACCAATCCTAAAACGCAAACTAGAACACAAGCAACTATAGAACACGACCAAAAAATATAGCTTCTGCGTTCAAACTGTAGAGCGCTCTACTGTCGTGCGCTTAGGTGCAGCGGCCTGCTCAAAGAGAAGGTGCAGCGGCCTACTATAAAATTAGCCGTGGCCAACGACAATTGGCAGAAAATGCATTTTTCTGCAAAACTACGCACAATATGTCAAAACAGGAAGCGAAATCATATTTTAAAACTTAATATAGATTTAGAAAATGCCTTTATTTGCTGCATTTCGACGAGAACTGAGCTCTGAGACGCGATATTCCGAAATAGATGGTTGTCAAAAAAGCTAAAATATGGCCAACTTTGACGCGCTCTGGATCCTAAACTATTTGATCTTCAGCTCTGAGATTTACACAGGAGATTGTATGTACATCACTGTTTATCGTCCAGGTTTGAGAGAAGTTTTCATTTATAAGAACAGGTTAAAAATGGCCATTTTCTAGAGTACGTTTTTGAGAAAAATTCCGTTATTATCGTAAGCTATTCTCGAATTATTGGAAAACTAACAATCTGTTGGAGAAATGCTTATCACCGACGCATTTGCCACTGAATTTTACGCTAGGGCGATGATTTTCAGAAGATTCGAGTACCTGTCGAAAATCGCATAAATCAACGGGTGGGAAGGTCGTTGAATTTTTGTTTTTTTGTTGCCCAAAAGAATTGGCAGATAATGCCCTTTTCTGCAAAACTATGCACAATATTTCGATACAGGAAGCAAAATCCTCTTTCAAAATTTAATATAGATAAACTAGTGGTGCTACAGAATGGCACAGACTTTCCCGTATTAGTTTTCTACGACAGGAACTTTCATTTGTTAATCGCTACGAATCAACCAACTGCTGCTACCACGGAATTTATCCATTTTGGTGAAGATTTTTTATTTAATTTTAGATCAGGAACAATTGGACGGTGTTATGCATCAACCGGCTATGCGACGTCACACAAGTTTTGAGATAATCGTGTTCAAAGGTTTTATTACATTTTCAGCTCTAAAAACGGTAATTTAATTATTTCAGTCATTGAAGTGCCAAACTACACAAACCTGAGTGGAATATCTGGCGCTTACCTGCATAATGTAAAATTAAGAACAGCAGATTTGAAGATCTAGGTTTATAGCAGGATGTTTTGAAACATAAAATCCCTGATGTGACTGATGGCGTTTACATTTTTCAGGCTATTTTTACAGATTTAGCGTCAAAATTTTGCGTACACTTAGAACATGGTCCAATGCAACTGATGGCGTCCACGTCTCATTTTTTTTAAATGGCGCTTAGCCGGTTGACGCATAACACCGTCCAATTAGAATGTGCTTGTGACGTGCTGCGGGGAGAAGTGCATTCTGCGCACTGTTTCTTAATTGTGCGATCCCTCCCCTAAGTTACAAGTTGAATTACGAACACAGAAAGAAATGTGTGTTTTGGACAAGAATTGGTAACCAAATATCCGCTCTCACGTAATAAAATATATTTTCAAGGGCAGATCAGCTATATATTTATTGATGATGGTGAGACTCAGGCCATGAGGCCTGTTCTTCCGTCTGACCACGCAAATTTCGCTACGCTCCTTTCACCAACTAGCGGAGAGACAAGGTATTCCATGGGCGACGAAACTGGCGATTTGAATTTAGCTCAGAGGCGTCATTTAGGCTTGAGGGTTTTTTATATGCAGTAAATCTACTAATATGGGACAGCCGGCTTTACTTCCCCTCCGAAGGCGTACGAAGGATTTTTTCGTCCCTATCGATTGATTCCTCCATCATGTCCTTCGTGAAGGAATATACGTCTTGCCGCAACATAACGGTAATATGATTAACTATATTTATCACTGCACTTAAGCGCGTATATAATGAAGTTAAATTTATGTCTAGAAGCAAATCTCAGCCTGATTGGGAGGGAGCATGGATCCAAAGGCTGAAGTACAATACTTGTTACAAGTTGTCCAAATGGTAAATAATACATTAAATATCACTGTTAAAATTAACATTATTTTCCTTTTTTATGCTCGGTATAGTCTCTAATCGTATAGAAAGAGTTATGCAGCAGAAAAGATTTTACTTTCTTACTAGTTAATTTCTCTTTCCCAATCGTTCTTTTATTTCCCCTGGTACTTCTGCTTTCATCCTATTATTATTTCCATTGGGCATTTTAATTTCCTCAGTTTCTGATTGTAATTTTAATTCCGAGAAGGTTATTTCATTTTCGATGATATTGATCCTTGAACCACGAAGCAGATCTTTACATTTAACGACTTCAAGTTTTCTTGTAATCCCACCACCTATTCGCTATTTTGCCGGGTTGCTAGTACCAGAACCACTGATATTTGGTTCACATCCTACATTACAATTCAAAGCCTCGTATTTCGCGTCCAATTCTGATTTAATTCCTTGAGATTTATTCATAAAACCGTTGATTTCTTTTCACCGCTGGCGGTCCTCTAATGTTTTGCTTTTAATTTTTAAAATTTCCCCACTAATCTCCGCGACTATGTTTTGGAATTCAACTTTAATCTCCATTTTATTTTCACTTCGCCAGTTCTGCATTTTAATATTAGCTTCCCGCGTTTCTTTTCTGCGTTCGTAAAAATATTCCGCTGCATCACGATTAATTCTTTGAAGTTAATTGGTCCGCGTCCGCCGCAAATCTTCTGTCTCCCCGCTGGCGCGGTCGCGGCGGCTGGCGGATTTTCCTTCCTCTCCTCCGTCTGTTTGTTTGAACTGAACTGAATTGAAACTTTATTTACGTAGCTCAGAGGCGTCATTTAGGCTTGATGATCTTTTAGATGCAGTAAATCTACTAACATGGGACAGCCGGCTTTACTTCCCCTCCGAAGGAAGGCGTACGAAGGATTTTTTCGCCCTTAAAAGTCCAAGTCTTCGATCGGATTTGAATCCGCGAACTTGAGTATAACAGTCCGATACGCTCGCCGTTGCTCCCCGCCCGCTGCCCGCCCGCGCGCTCGAGCAATGGGTTCGCCCTCCGATCGCTCGATCCACGAGGGCCGCACGTCGCCAGGCTCTATTTGCTGGTAGAAGTTTACCAGCTCAACGCAAAATATGGCTCATTGTTTCCGTTGTATACGTTGATAATTTATCACATTATTGCCAGCCCATGTTAGATTTCTTTTCCTATTTTTACTTTCCCGTATACGTCCGTATATACCGAGCAATATACGTAGTATAAGGAAAGTTATGTAACGCTGCGGAAAATCGATTTCGAGATTTCAATGGAAATACATGTTTTGGGGTCCCCTAATACCGAAAAACTGTTTTTTTTAACCTTCGTCCGTCCGTCTGTGAACAACACTGGTGCCTAAACCATCAGTACGATTTCTTCCGAAATGAATATTCCCCGGCAGAACTAATCACTAGAAATGCATTAACACAACGTTGCTTTAAAGCCATACTATTGAAGCAAACCAGGCGTGCAAGGAAAAAGAAGGAGACATCGGAAAGAGTTTCTTCTCAAAAACTTTAAGAAACGCCGTGTTAGAGGAAGTACAGTAATTTATTACATACAGGAACATTAACTATCTTTTGAATCCAAGGGACTTCACAATACCATTGAAGACCTCGGGGAAATAACATGATATACCACTATTTTCGAGAAAAAGGAATTACAGGTTTAGACATTCCATTGTTGACATTAGGATAAAGAACATTAATTTACGAATTACACTGCTATTTTGCGGCGAATCTTTAAAATGAAACCCAACATTTAGATGGGGCGTCGAAATACACTAATATCTCAATATCATGAGAAATGAGGCACAGAATGTTATTGCGGGAGGTTTCCAACTTTTCTGTTGAATGACGGATTTGTGCCGCAGCGCGACTACAGAAAAGGCGAGAAAGTGAGCGCTGCGGCGACTCGCAGGCGGCCGAGTGCTGAGCGACTGCACGAGGTCTTCGCAGGCTGTGCGGCGAAGAAAGTAGATATTGAAAATGGTTCGACTACTCAAAAATTGTAAGAAACGCTGCGTAAGAGGAAGTATAGTCATTTATTGTACATAGGAACGAGATTTATTCACATTTCCAAAGCAAGGTCCCCCGCAATGTAATTTTTCTGTTGCACAGCGGGTGGCACAGCATCCCGATTGCAGGAAAGGCGAGAAAATGAGCCTTGCGGTATCCCGCAGAAACAGGCGAATCTTTAAAGTACAAACGGAAGATCTAGATACATCTAATGGACACAGTAATATGTTAATTTCATGAGGAATGCGGCGTAGCATGTTACTGTGTGCCAAGCGTGTGGCATTGCGCTTGCAGAAAAGGCGAGAAGGCGCGCGCCTCGCAGGTGCGGGGCGCCGGCCGAGGTTGTCGGAGGCTGCGTTATTGAGTGCGGGGCGGCGCGCGTGCGCGCGTGCGTTGGGCGTGGGGGGGCGCGGGGGGCGCAGGGCCAGGGCGCGAGGGCAGCGCGTCAGTCGCGTCGCGGCGCGGGGCGGCGGCGCGCGGAGGTCGGTCGATCGCCAGGGCCGCGCAGCGCAGCGCAGGGCAGGGCAGGGCCGGGCCGGGCAGCGCCGAGGGCCGAGGGCCGCGTCTACCTGTTGCGGGCGGGCGGCGGGGGCGGCCGCCGATGCCATGGGCGGGCGCGGGGGCGGGGGCGGGCGTGGCGGGGGGCGGCGGCGGCTGCCGGTGCGCCGGGCCCGCGCTGCTGCTGCTGGGCTGCCTGCTGCTGCTGCTGCCGTTGGCGCTGCTGGTGCTGGTGGCGCACGCCGTGCGCCAGGACGACCTGGCGCTGCTTGAGCCCGTGCCGCAGCCCCTGCGCCAGCCCGCCCAGCGCCAGCGGCGCGCAGCCATGGCCGCGGCCACGTGACATGCTCAGCCCCAAGATGCAGCGCACGGTGCGCGTCAACGACAGCCAGCTCGTGATGCTGTCGGAGCGCGCGCGCTTCGACCACGCGCTCAGCGGCTACCTGCACAAGCGCACGGCCGACAGCGCCAAGTGGCAGCTGCGCTGGTTCGTGCTCTACCAGGTAAACACCCACGCCCCGACGCTCGCCTCCGAGCAGCGAGCGGCCCGTCCGCGCTCCTCGCGGTGGCTCGCCGCTCGCCGAATAGAGCGTGTGGAGAGACATCTTAAGCTTGAGCTCGTGAACGTGTGCACAACACGGAGGGACGGACGAACATCTTGATGTTGTCGTAAGGTGGCTCCACACATTCGCCGAGCAGCGAGCGACCGCTCGCCCGATCCCCAACAGCTGAAGTGTTCGGCGAACGTTCGCTCCAAAAGACCGACACGCGGTGGGCGGGGCGCGGCGCCGAATGCTTCGCCACTCGGCGAGTAGCAGGCGACCCAGTCCGCACTCGGAATCCGGCAGCGGTTGCTCGCCGCTCGCCGAAGAGCGACCGCGCGGAGCCGCCTTCAGCCGCCCGCCCCTCCTCACCCGCTCCATTAGTGGTTCCGGGCGCGTCGACGCCTAACGGCGCTACTCCCTTACGCGTAGAGCACGCTTTCGCCTCGGGAGGGAAGGCGATCTTCCCCCGATGGATGTTGGGGTCCGGCGCTGACCTACATATCGGCTAGCAGGATTTCCCCATCCAGGTATCTCACGATCAGAGCCAGCTGGGACAAACACTAGGCTCCCGACACGTGTAGTGCATTTGGTTGTGTGTAGGGGAGGGGAGAGGATAGGACAAGGAAGAGGAAGGAAAGATCGCGCGTGATTAGTGGTCCGTTTGTTGGGGTACTGTTCCGGTACTCGCCCGGGGGTGATCGGTGAAACCACGGAAAACTGCCGACCGGAGCAGCCGGCCGCTAGAATTCTCCTCCAGACAGCGACTCAATTCGACCTAGCTTCAAGTTAGAGTCGAAAACCCTGCCAGCCTCGAGACTCGCACCCTGGGCCCTCTCGGTCAGAGGCGCTGCAGTGACAGCTTCGTCTGGCGCACTCGCTTTCATTCTCGCCTGACAAACACGCGCGTCTAACTCGGCACCGTCAACAAACGCCGCGCACAACGCGTCTGGAAGCGAAGCCCGGACACATCCATCAAAGAGCCAATCAACGGGAGCTCCTTCGTTCCGTCGCAGCCGTTTAATTATCTTGAAAGTGCTACCCCGCACGCCTCGCTGAATACATTTCGCTTTTACTTCGTCGGTGGCTCAGCCCTATTCATGTTTCACTATTTATCGCTTTCTTTCTACAAGGCTATTCTCCTTTGAATTTGTCGCTGCCTCGTCTTCAATGGCAGACTACAAAGCCAGAGGAGCTGTTCCGAAGGGGAGATTGTCAAGCGCGCAAGAGCCGAATGTTCAGTTGTGAATTAAATGAACTGAGGATTATTAAGCAATAACTGCTTGTTTAAAACAAATGATTGCTTTTAGAGGTTCGCATCTCTTGAACATTTCTTTATAAACATGGTATAGGTTATTTCGTAATATTAAACAAGTCATCCTCACATTTACGTAAGCTGTTTCGTCGTTTCTACGGTTATACAATAAAAACGCTCACTATTTTTTGTACAAAGAGGATCACATTTGACTTGCCCGCTTTCGAAACTGATATTGAACACATTCAAGGGATTATCAATGGCTATGATATACCTTTTCATGGAACGAATGATCTTTTTTGCGTGAAACATTCAAAATATTCTGCGAAATCATTACCATAATTTTCCACAATTTCACTGAGCGCAGTACAACAACATAACCTAAGCTGGTTAAGTGTATTCCGAATGAGCCACACTTACGGGTGCATCCGACTTCCCTTGCAGGAATGGTTGGTCACTCACTGCTCTCTCCCTTCCATAACAAAGACTTCTTCTGAATCAGAGTCGGTTACATAAACAACACACATTAGACATTTTTATGGGTCTCTGTGAATTAGACCTCCAGAGTGCTTAATGTCCTCTCGTATACAATGTTTTGTATTTGACTGTTTTTTAGAATTTTGTTCTTAGAGATCAGATTTCCGGTTTTGCTTTCGGTCGGGGAACCCGATCGCCTCTCCGGCTGCCATCTATCGTCGCCTCAGCAGACACTCCCGCACACACTATCGTTTTCCTGAGAGGAGCGTCCTCGTTCCCATCTCAATCCGCTAGGAATGAGGAAAGGCCCTGCACCTCTATAGAGCCAGAACTTAATCTTCACAATATTTAAATTGGTCAAACGTGTATTCATACACTTCTTTATGTAATCAAGATGTAATTGTTTTTCTTGTAAGCACATTCTTTTACTATACTCTCAAGGAGGTTCCTTACTTTAACAGGAGTTAAAGTTGCTTTCAATTGCTACTGTGGCTAAATTGTTACTCTAGCATAGAACACATTATCTGCGTGAATAAATAAACGTACGTATTTAACCTAACCTTTCAACAACATATTTTTTAACTTTCACATCTTTGAAATGAAATTTACATTTTTCTTCTGTTTTGTCTCATCTTACATCTTTTATTTTTATATTTTCTGTCATTTTAAATTATATTTTGTTTATAATGCATGGCTTTCTGAATTTGATTTGTAAACTTCTTTATTTAATTTTGTAAATAATTGGAATAAATTTAGTTGTGATATTTCACTAGGTTTAATATCGAATTTTCCCTAAATATCACTGAGAATACATTTCTGCGATTTTAGGGTCGTCATGAAGACCTACCATGCCCTCGAGATGCTACAGCAAAAGAAAAGCAAATTGTATGCAGCTCGCTTATTTAATGAACGATGCCTGGCATGTCTTACACTCCCATTCGTTATTTTACAGAAGTTGGGTGTCAACAACATTCTTAATCCTTCAAAGTAATTGCATTAACACTCTCCCTTTGATTTTTTTCTTCAAATGAAATTGATAAGAAACAAGATATTGTGATACAGAAGAAAATACTCGTAGGTTGAAATTGAAGATATTGCATTACAAAAGAAAGTAAGTTGAGATGGGCGTAGTAAATGGGCTACACACAACACCGATAGTGGTAGATTATTGTCCACTGTATTTTATGGCCATCTGTAATCCATTGCGTGGTCCATACGCATGGCTAACACATACATTTCATTTACTGGACCAATACCCATGAACCACGCAGTAGATTATTGGTACAAAAACGTACCAACTTGAACTCAAGCAACTTTCAAATTTTTCTTGAGGTAATTTTCGATAATGCTACTCATGGAGTAACTGATTTGATGGGTAACATTTAGTTTTCCGGACGGAATTGCAAATAAAATGGTTGCGAAGATATTAAAGGCTGTAGAACTAGAAAACGATTACGAATTAACACAAAAAGAAAATAACATTTATTCTCTCATACCTCTCAATTATTAGTTTTTTTTCAGATCTTCCTAAAAATTCTTGAGTGTTTGTTTCAATGTCTGTTACCCATTCCTACTGCAATTGATGTAATCCGCTAGGAGACCGGGACGCCACCTCGTGTCTCGTTTGTTGAAGGGGAAGTGGTCTGAGTGGCGTATGGACGGCCACTGACAGCTTCTCAAATACGTGGGGATTACATCCTCTAACACGTGGTGTTGTTAGATTTCACGAAAAATTGGTTAACAGTAAAACGTCTGACTGCTTGTCTGTGTGCCTGTCGGTCTCTCCGTCCGTCCGTACGTAAGCAGCTCTAACGCCTAAAATATTCCTAGGATTTTTACTTTCACGCTACTGCTTCCAAGGTACAGAGAAATGATTGCAATACTGCGGGAAAAACGGCGAATATTCGACAGAAAAACTCTCATTGCCGAACCCTGGTAACGATTAAGTGAATAACTCTTGTAACAATATATAGTACATTGCTTTCTCTAACTTCGTGTGCAGTCAGATTCCATGTTTTTTGGGTCCTTGATACCAAAAAATTGATTGACGGCAAAACGTCTGTCAGTCCGTCTGTGAACAACGCTAGCAGATAAACCGTTCAGCCGATTTTCTTCAAATTGATATTTTCCAATCGATCTGGCTGATGTCACAGCCTCTTCAATTTGAAAACGATATTTTAATTTTTGGGGAATTTTTCATGAAGCCCCTGGGACATATTCAAAATTTTCAAAAACATGGCTCCAATGTTTTTTATTAAATTTTGTTGTCGGATACCGTAATAGACGCTTAGGACAGATATGCAGATCTGATTTCTTTTCAAATCCTTGATTTTTCTAAAATAGCAAAAAGAAAATTTTTTCCGTGTCTTCCTACAATTAAAATATTAAAGATATATAATTTTTTAGTAAATAGAAGCTGTTCTTTAAATACAGTTTTCAAAATAATTTATGTACAATTTTTAGAACAAACTGGGTTGTTTTCGTGAAATTTTGCGTGAAATATAGCCAACTCAATTTTTTAAATCTTTCTTTTCTCAAAAATGGCACCAAATGTTTTGATTAAATTTTGAACTCGGATAGCGTAAAGAACGCTTAAGAAAATGGTGCAGGTATCATGATCGTTGAAATCCCTGATTTTTCGAAAATTGGAAAATTCAAAATTTCTTCTACAATTTCCTTTCTACAATTACAATTCATTTATTATGAAGGTAAATTTTCCTTTAAAAAAGGTTTTCAAAATTAGTTCTTCATACAAGGTCAAACTCAATTTTTCGAAAATGTGCATTTTTTGCTCAATTTTGTGCGCAATTTTAAAATTTTAAACAATTATTTTATCAGAAATGGCTGTGAAATACTTAATAATAGTCAAGAAATTTATGGAATCAATAGAATTTTCACTCTTCATCTCACCCTTTGTTTTAATAAATAACATTTATCTTAACATGTTCTTGCTCTAACATGTTCAAATATTCTTAAACCTCATAACCCTTAACAACAATGTAATAAAATTTTAATGATAATTTTTTTATAGATCTGAGAAGGATCCGAAGAAAAGTACCAATGGTTGACTTTCTTATTTTAATTTCATTTGATATTGTTAATAACTATTTGTAGAATTAACGTATTATTTCACATTGGAAATACATTGTAAATATTCGATGAATATAAAAAATAAACGGCTCCAAATTTTTCCCCGTCTGTAGTAACATACGGAAAACAAAGCGGCGCTGGACACACTTTCGGGGAGTTCTCTATTTTCGAACAGTGAAAAAAGATTAAATAGTAAATTCGAATTTCCTGTGTTTCGTTTAAGGCCATGTTGTAGCACATTGCTCTCTGATTAACAAGCAGATAAATTTCAGGCAAAAACTGTTATTTATGTAAAAAAGGAAATGATAAATTATGCTTTACAATAATGGCAAGCTTATTAAAATTTCCTTGAAATTAGTTTTTAAATTCAATACAACTAGCTCTAAGAGTTGTAGAATTTGTCCCAAATTTGCCCTTATTCGAATGTGAAAGGACAAGCTAGAAGTGAGCAATATTTAACTACCATATCAACAGATTTGTTTATATAGTAATCCCTCAACATTCGTGAGAGTTAGGTTCCCAAAAAACACCGCGAATGTTAAATCCGCGAATGTTGAGTCTATCTTTCAATGAGGAAAGATGGGTTAGGTTCCTGGAATTAGAAAACTATTTAAAAAAGAAAGAAAAAATATCTGACATACAATTGCAGTAGAACTGAGTAAGCGCTACTTCAAAGAGATTTCACAATTAACATACCAAAATCAAGAAATAAAACAATGTTTAAAACTTATTTCAAAGTTGAAAGTGATGGGATAAAGGATTTGGTAATTTTTTTTGTTACATCACCCTCCTCGTTGTTCTAATATCCAAATAGGGAAGAGTTGCTGCTTCTATTTCTCTCTTAAATTTCGAAGTTATTTCCATGTTCGGATTACTTTCGAATGCCCTTTCCACCAGAGCTTGCTGAAGTTTTAGAACGCCATTAACAGTTTTGACATTGTTCCAAGACGCCGTTTCGCCTCCATTACTTCATTAAATCTTCGATGAGGTTTCACGAAGATTTTTTCAATGAGGACATTATAATGAAAGTTGCACTGATACTGAATGGCTTTTCTGTTCCTGTGGTCAAAACCCTTACATCTAATATGACGCAACTGAATTGAATTATTTTACAATTGTGTAATAGAGAATTCGAGGATATCGAGGGATTACTGTAATAGTGTGTGTTCATTTACGATTTCATTTTATTTTAACTTTTAGCAGGCTTTCTGTTTCACTGCTTTCCGGGACATTTACAACTGTTTACTTTCTGTTTGAAGACATATTTATGAAGAAACTATTTACGGATTTGTTTGGTTCTAAGTCTTCATTTAAAAGAAAATGAAAAATTAAAGAAAGAACTTAGAATACACTTGGAGACACGACGAAAAATAATTTTATGTATTCTTAACAGAAGCAATAGTATTCCATAAACAACGCTTCCCAAGAACATTCATAAAACCACAACAATGAAAAATGAAAAACAGTTCAATTGATGGCAAGAATGGCATTTTTAGCAAGAACTTTTTAAACATATATTTCTGCATTGACCGAAGGCCCTCAGCAGTCGAATACGATACATTGCGAGTACATTGAATAATATCGACATTGCTTAAGAAACATGATCGATAGTGCGTATCCCCGGTGGCCAAGTAGTGTCGAAGCGATCTCGGACCGAAGGGTCGCGGGTTCGAGTCCCACCTCGGGCATGGTTGTATTTGTGTTCGTCCTTTCACCCCCTATCATCACCATATCATGTCATCTTCACTGTTACCATAATGTTAAGCTCGATAGTGGTCGCTAATGACCTAGATGTTGATGTGACCTTAAGTAAAGAAAAGATCGGTAGATGACATTGAGTACACGGTCATGTTAAGTAGATTCAATAATTAAATGTTTGTGGATCAAATGTGCGCAGCCACTTCAGACAGTGGTGGCCAGGGAGGCTCAACGAACTGTGGCGGTAGTTTCCGCTTTAGCCCATTGCCCTGAGGGTTTTGTGTTCCGCTTTTGAAATGTACGGCCGAGAGCATCCGGGGGATTTGGGGATAGAAGTGAGAGGATAGAAGGGGGAAATGGACGGAGATCCGGGTAATGCAGAGTTCGCTATGGAACTGGGATTTAGATACAACCAGGGGGCTTTTGTAATGATTCGGAGGATTTTATTTTGGAAAATCTGCATTTTTTAATGTTTGATTTGCTGGCCGATGCCCGATACCTCAAAATGTTTACGAAAATGGTAAATTTTCATAAATAACAAAAATTTGAATTTTTCCCTAGGCCTTCCTACAACTACAATATTGAAGATAGCGATTTTTTCTTCAAATAAAATTTGTTTTCTACAATTGGAGAACCAATGTGTTAATAGAAATTAACATCTTTTAAGTTTTTGAAAATATTTGCAGATGGTGAGCAATATTGAGTGAAATATGAGTGATATTAAAAAATATCAAAAACGAGATTTTCTCAAAAATGGCTCCAAGTTTTCTCTTTAAACATTTTGTACAAATAATGCAAAATGAACAGAATAAGATGAATAAACGTCATTTTTCTGTATTATTTTTTCTTTCAAAAATTGTACAAATGAATTTTTTATGTCTTTCTCATGGCGTTAATAGTTACATTACCTGCCTTTTGTATAAATTAATGCATTTTTGAGTTCAAGTGCTTCAGATGGTGTCAGATAAAGTTTCTCGAAAACTCAAACCGGCAAAGGCGGCTCAGGGCAGTGCCTGTGATCGGGAGGTCTTAGGTTCAAGTCTCGACGAGGGCAGGATTTTCGACACTAGCTAGACAGCTAGTTCAAATTTAGCCGCTGTCTAAAGGATAATTCGAGCGGCCGGCTGCTCTGATCGGAATTTTCTATTTTCTCTCTGATCAAACCCAGGCGAATGCCGAAGCAGTGCTCTAACAAATGGCCACGGTCCGCACGCAAACTTACCTTCCTATTCCTCGCCTTATGCTGATCCCTCAATTACACTCACACTCACGTGCACTACACTATCACACATGTCGGGAGCTTAGAGCTGGGGTGGTGCCATGCTGGTGGGAGATACCTGGTGGGGAAAATCCCCGCAAAGTGACATAGGTTGGCCCCGGATCTTGCCAGCCTGCGAGAGACGATTGCAGCCAACGCTCACGATAAAACATGCACTGCACTTAGATCTTGGCAGTTGGCGAGTCCGAAATAACTAATTAATCAATCGTATACAAATATTTTCTGAGAAAATCAAATTAAAATTCCCCCATTTTCAGAAACTCTGAAACGACATTTTCTCGGAAAGGTCCAGATTGTTGCATTAAATGTTTTATACGGATAGTGATATGTGAATTTCCAAAAAATACACATATGTAATTTTTAAAATACCTTTCACGTTGTTAATATTTACATTACCGCATAATAGTATACATTATTGCATTTGCGAGTGGTTGAAACGATTTCTAATGAAGTTTCTTGGAAAGTCAAAAGTTGTGTGAAAATGTGATTCAAAATGTACATTTCCAGATATGCTCGAAAGACTTTTCTTACACAGACGACTCATATTTTTTAATGAAATTGTACAAATAGAGGAGATTTTACCATTCTATAATATGATTAAAGCCACTTTTCAATTCTACTATTAGGAATCAAAAAATTAAGAAAATGTTGAAAAAAATGTCTTTTAAGGGCCAAGAGATGGCAGCTGAGAAGAAAGCGGGGCAACACCCAACAAATAGCCTAGACTGAGGACATTAGAAAAGTAACTAGTACGAGAAATTCTGTGTCATTCTGTAGCATTACTAATTTATATTGTGTTTATAACGCATTGTTCGCATATTTCGCCTACTTTAAAAAATCTGCCCTTGTGCTTTATTAAGTTTCATTGAAAATCACAATTTATCAGTAAAATGAAGTCTTTTAAACATACAAGTAGTTTCTGAGTGTTAATGAAAGTATTGAATATGAAATGAATTATGAAAAATTACCTTTGAAAACGTTTTCTACTTTTGCGCCGTCGGTGAGACAGCTTTACTTAATATATTTCGTTGCAATGAAGTGAGTCTCAAAACGGATTATATTACGGTGTTCATTAGGTTTACATTTCTCAGTAATATGAAGGGTACTCAGGTTTTTAGCTGCATCTTACGATGAGGCTTTCTCACATTAATACTGTATAAAAGTTCACTGGATAGTGGAGCAAGAAGTTTGGGCTCCAGAGCCAATGAACATCACGAACGTGACCGTGTCGGGAATGCTTCCGCCCCTGCCAAGTCTTCACTACATATTGTATCAGTACGTAAACATCACTTATTATGACTTGCACATGTTATCGTGACTCCAAGAATTTCTGTAGGATTTTGCGTTGATATCATTTATTTTCGGTGCTAAAATTGAGGTCTTGCACATCAAAGAATCCTGTTTGTGATACGTGTTTCGGATGTACGAGTATTTCTCTTATTAAGAGTTGTTATTCGACAACTTCCGCAAAGAGGTGTCGGCAAAATAATAACTCTAATACCATTACGTTCAATTTTCCTCTCCGCCACCTTAAAAACCAAAAAAACTGTTGGGAATTCTACACTGCCGGCAACGGCTCTCATGCTTTGTATTAGATGTAGCTATTGAATAAGTTTCCATATCAATGATATTTTTATACATCATACTTTATCTGGGCGTGTCCCTCTATTAACAACATTTGATAAGTCTCTCGAAAATAAACCTGTAATCCCATCGAATTAAGGTTTCTTAAATCGTGAACACTCCTCTCAACAGTTTCCACAGAACATGATGTGTCGTTGTACATGTGTCACATACAATGAAAGCACACGCAGCAAGCATTTTCCCTCTTTAACGGAAACGCCGCGCGCGGGATGTTCCATGAAATGAGTCGCCATTGGCGCTTTAAGCGCCGAGTGCGCGAAGAATCCGACGAGCGAGAGGCGCAGCCACAGCTGAGGACGCCACTGCGCTCGCGCTCTTCGTGCCATTTCGGATTTTCCACAAAATTCAATTTAATGAGGGATGGTTTGCCGGTATCATTGGTGCATTAAAAAATGAAAAGAAAACAGGCGTTACCTACGCTTGTCCAGTATCTGTTCATAGATGTGAGTTGGCTTGAGATTTAATTTTAATTCTTTATTTTCTATAACTCAATCGAACTAAAAGCAAAACTACGCATTTTCAACTCAAATGTAAAATCCGTGCTTTTTATGGGTAACAAACTTGGAAAATAACGAGGAAAATAACACACAACTACAAGTATTCATAAACAGATGTCTACGAAGAATGCTAAACATTAGGGGTCCACAAGTAGTAAAAAATGAACTGCTGAAGAAAAGCCGATGAAATATTAATAGAAATGAAAATAAAACGAAGAAAATGCAACTGGATAGGACACACTTTCAAGAAACCCCGAAATTCAATTGAGAGAGAAGCAAGCACTATGTTGGAACCAAGGGAGTAGAAGCCAAGGTCGGCCAAAAACAACATGAAGGACAGTGGAAGGAGAGATCCGGGAGACTGGCATGGTGTGGAAAAGTATCATCCCTTTTGTAGAAAACCGAGTAAGATGGAGATCCATTGACGAGGTCTTAAGCTCCAAAAGGAACTATTAGAAGAAGAAGATTCAAATTAAATTCAATAAAGTTGAAACGTTGAAATAATTACCTACTTTTATCAATCGTAGGACGCTGAGAAGCCTAAATTCGCCGATTGTTTTACCACTTAATGAAAACCATGTCTTGTATAATTATTTATTTATATAAAGTACCGGTTTTTAAGCACAGGTTTTTGTCATATCAATATTCATATTAAATTACGAACAACGTGAAAAATTGTTGTGAAAAACGTTGTCTGATGGGACAGAAAACGTGATTCATCTGAAAAGGCCACCTGTTGCCACTCACTGGACGTCCAGCTAGCGGTACTGGCGTGCAAATCCCAGCCTTCGTCGCCGATGAACCGCAGTCAGCGTGGGATGCATGAACCTGCTGCAGAGGCCCTTATCAGCAACCTTCGCTGAGCGGATGTTGAGGTGACCCTGATGGTAGCTCCCAGCTCCCAGTAGCTCCTTCATTTGAGCGGTCAGTTATAGTGCGATTTTTTAACTCTGCCTCTCAAGCCCCTATGGTCACGATGGAATATCTCACGGCATTTCGGGTCTTTCTCGGTCTCGCTAGTACTGCTTGGTACATTCGCAATCATGCGATGTCTGGCGGCACGACTGAGAACGGCGCGAAACACTGTGACATATTCCATCGTGAAGACAGACATTGAGAGTCAGAGTTAGAAAAATCGCACTATCTCCTACATGACTGCTTGCCCTGAGGAAGCCTGCGACGTGACAGGCGAAACGTCGGCCTCTCAGCCAACGACGCGGCGTCTCCCGGACAGCCAAGACGTCACGGACTCGAGCCGCGGAAGCGCACGTGTACAGTTACCCCCACAGTTGCACGTCTATCCCCCGTGCACCTCTCCACGTCATGTATGGTCCATGCTGCGCCACAGTTGCCTCGGCGCCGATCTTGGACATCGCCATGTTGCCACGCGCGTCATGCATTCACCTCGGTGGCACGCGAGCACTGCGCTCGGACCGACGTCGGCAACGGCTGCCGCCCTCGGCCCGAGAGCCAATGGGGAGCTTTTGCACCCTCGAACGTGAAGCACTAACCATCTTCTGCTCATGCTCTCGCTAGTACTGCTTGGTACATTCGCAATCATGCGATGTCTGGCGGCACGACTGAGAACGGCGCGAAAACACTGTGACTATTCCATCGTGAAGACAGACATTGAGAGTCAGAGTTAGAAAAATCGCACTATCAGCTCAGGTTTCGCATCAGTTTAGTACATCTGCTCATGCGCAAAAATATCGATTACACTCAACGTTGAGGTGGCAAAAACTCCCTAATGACCAGGCCCTTTCAGAGGTCAGATAAATCGCCCAGCTTCCGCATTGCGACAACTGCTGCACAGTTTTCTTTTCCGCTTCCAACCGACACGCTTTGTATGCCCTCCACTGTTAGTGCTGCCACCTGCGAGCGGTTATTGCACGTTTACGTCCAAATTAGAGCGGTGGTCACACTAATATGAATGAAAGGTGTATTTCCCACAAGTTCAATGATTTGAAACATCGCAGACAACCAAAATGACAGCGAAAAGCTCTCTTAGTTTAGACCCATTACATCTCACATTGCCTCCTGTAAATATTTCATGTCAGCGATTGTCATTTATCAATAAACCAAGGTCTACGTATGCAGTATTGTAAGTTTGATAGATACTACCAATGACAGTTCTGAGGCTCTCATGGAAAAACATGTGAAGACGCAGCGCTGGTGATTCTTCGGGAGAAAAGCATAAAAACTCCTTCCCGAGGACGTTTGTCTCAGACACGCTCGGATATTCATCATCAAGAATACTCTGTCGTGTACTGTAAAAAGGTTCCATTTCGCGCAATAAATGTGCAATAAGAGAGAACATCTTCGTGAAATCAGGATATAGCGATTCAAATTAGTTTGACTTAAAGAAATGCCACCAGAGTTGTATTATGAGGACTTAAAGTTAATTTTTATCATCTCCCAAGTTGAAACAAAATAGACCCGATAATACTATTCAATATCGTCATTCTCTTTGCCTAGAAATTTGTGAACCTTCTCTTAATTATAGCCCACCTTTAATTCATACCACCATCCCATTCTTACCTGTTTCTGCAATGAGCTTTTTGTAGCTCTGTCCCTTGTGAAGCCAAATAATTGTCAAGCCTAAATTCTTATAGTTACTCACAATCTTCAAAATACTTTCCAACCATATAAATAGCTCACATTTACTCTTCTGCCCTTTTTAAACTCCAGGGTTTTGGGTTTATCCGCACTTAATTCGTGTTCTCTATTCTCAACACAAATCTTATTCATGTCTTTGTCTGCCAGTAATACATCATCCGCGTCCAATAATGACCAAATTTTTATTTTAGCAATCAACATCCCTTCATCCGGGCCCTTCCTTAACTTCTCTTCTAAACCTATCATATATAAATTAAAAAGAAGAGGACTTAATAGGTCAACCCTGGCTGAGCCCTTTATTGGTCCAAAACTTTGCTAAATTTTCCGTTTGTCACCACTCTGCACCTCGTTTCCTTGTAAATTGACCCATTTTGGTTCAAAGTTTTTCGTAACATATTTTTTTATAAAAAATGGTAAAATTGTTTCAGAATATGTCATTTTTAAGTAAAAATATTATTTATATGAAGTTATTATTACAGGATCCCAGAAAAGCGATGTTCTTTAAGTGGAACACCGGGAACGAACAGTACCAATAGTTTGAGGGGCATTTTTCCAATTCTTATGAATAATAACAGAATTGTTCTAGATAATAATTTCTTTAATTTTAATACATAGTAATGGCAAATACACTCACGAGAGAATTGCGAAAAAATGCACCATTTAGATGGTCTCGAATAATAAGTAAATAAATAATTAATATATTCATAAATACGCTGAGTTTCAGAATCTCCGGTATAAGAGAGAGTTTTTATTATGAATATGTGTTATGCTTTTTGAAACATTTTTTCTTGCAAACTTATTTTGCATTTCTCACTAGACTTTCTTTTTGTTTTGTTAGCATAAAGCACACCGCCTTTGCCTGATGACAGTTACAACTCAATGTTCATTTTTGTCAAATATCTCTCTACTATTTACGCGCGATGACAGTGGTTTTTGGTTTTCAGTCTCCCATCAGGCGGCGGAGAAGAACTTCATTTTGCGAATATTATTGCGCTATTTTGCGCAACTAGATGATCCACATTTTTATTTCTCGACCTATAAAGCTGTCAGTCGTCGTGAACAAAAGAATCGATAAAGAACATGAAAACGGGCTACAGCCACTTTTAAGATTTTATGGAAATTCTATAAGATTCAATATGATCCACTCCACTTATGAACATATACTTAGCTACGGCCGTGGGACAAGATTTGTATTTTTTTCCCGGCTGACTCATCTGTTGGCAATTCCAATTGGCTCAATAATCGAGAATCACATGTAGTCATTTGACACGATTTTCACTCCATTACAGGATCATTATGTTACTGTCAAGATCTGCTTTATAAACAAAACTACCCCTTTTTTCTTTTACAGAATTTTTGGGTTTTTCAGTGGACACTTTTCGATGCTTTTCTTCGTTACGGTCCACGTATACCCGCATCCCAGTTCTACTAAATTGCAAGCTACAGACAGATTTACGAACAATAGGTTTGCTTTCTGGAAGGCATTCCTTCATTGACCTGATCTATAATTTCTCCCACATTGTCATCGCCTCCTATTCTTTCAACTTCACTGAAGCGAAAAATAACTTCTACCAGAAATTGACATCAGAGAGACTGTTTGCTGTTCCACTCTCATCATCGTCTGTACTGTCTTCTTCACTTTCAGCATCACCTTCAGGAGGCGATGCTTCAGGAGGTAATATAAGCACTGGAAAAATCAACGTCATCTTCAAGATGTAGAATTTTTCTGGCAGTTAGATTTATAAAAAATGTACGACAAAGTAAAAGGATAGTACCGTTCATTCCCAGTTTTCTACAAATGGAACATTTATAATTTAATTTAATTTTCTCAATTGTAGAGAAATATAATCATCAATACGCGCTTCCAACTTACTTATTCAACATTCCATTGTAAAGAAAAAATATACTCATTATACAATCCTGTAATAAAGAGCAATAATGTTTTTTTCTCCTGTGGTGAGTAAAGAAATGTCAACAAACAAGACTTAAAACATCTGCTTCGTAACATCGCAAGAAAAATAATGTGAACACCTAAGATATGCAACTTGATGTTCCATTGCCATCTGAACAAATTACCGCACTATCGAGGCAATGAAATGGGAGATGAATGTCAACAAATGACAGGTCCACGCTTGTTTCACTTCTGGAAAACGGAGCCAAAACGCGTTAACCGTTTAATGATCTCCTCTTCAATTCATAGTTTCAACACAATGTCCCACTCAGTTTTCCTGTTTACATTGTCAAAGGTCGGCCTCAAATCAATAAATACATCACATAGTCAATATCACAAGTTCGTTTAACATGGCAAGATTATAACCACACATTACGAGATCCAAGAGGAGCGATATTTCATATGGGCGAACCAAATACAGTAATTAGTTACTTTAAAATTGGTATTTTGTAAAGACATTTTCAACGCAAGTTTACTTATACATTCACTAAAATCGGATATTATTAAAAACAATTATTATGTAATTTTTTAAAAAATTTAAGTCCTTGCAGTCTCGAATGTCAACCCACCTTCCTTGGTTCATTTGTGAACAAATATGAAGACAGACATTCTGAAAAGCACTAAGTACTACCATATCACTGGAGTGCTGCTTTTTGTTCAACCCTTCCATCAGGTTTCTGGTGCTTTTCATGTCACACTAAATCTCCTGAACTGCAGCGATTAAAGCTGAGGTTGACTGAAGACACGGATGATGAGGATGGTAACCAGTCTTTTCGATGTACACAACAAAGGCACTACTTCCTCCTGTTTCTGAAAAGGATAATTGAGTAGCCCAGTCATTCTTAATCAAGTGTCGTAATTTTAAGTGCAGCCAGGTAAGTTACATCTCAACTGATGCAAGGGGAACCCCCAGATAAGACCGTAAAAGTTCTCTGAAATGAAATGACATTCGAGTAGTTAAACTTTGGCAAACTAACAATTAAGAAGAAATTTTGAAAGGTTTCTTATTTCCCTCCTTCTACCCCTACCCCTGTATGTGTGCTACAGATGGATAGGGAATTACCTCACACATCCAACAGATTTCGGGCGAAACTAGTAGTGCTACAACAGAATATACATTTCTCGCATTATTTGTAAAAACTCCCCAATATTGAAATTCTCCTTTGTATATTGATTAAGAAATACAATTAAATAAAACCATATCTGTTCGATTAATTATTATTTCGACTCGCTCGATTTTTAATTAAATATATCCAACAATACGACGTTGAGTTTGCTATTCTTACACTTTTTAGGGCTTCTTTACGGTACTTACTTAAAATCTTGGGCCTGGAAATCAACCGCTCGTTCGAAAATTCGGCTGGCAAAATTACTTAGATTAGAGAAAATGAATATCAGAGATTAGACATCATGGAACATCAATATTTTGAAATAAAAAATACTTGTAATAGTTTATTTCGGTAGTGCCAAATTAACTACTGTAATTTAACTTTAAATGTTTCCTCGTCTGGACATTAATTTTATAAACAATTTTAAATTGACTCTGAACAAACAACAAAATTATATAAACAGCTCAATTCTCACATTCATACGCACGTTTACAAAATGTTTCATTTATACACAGGTTCTATTTTAATAATTAGTCTTTTTTCCCATGGCCATTTCCACAGAGAAAGAGAACGCCTCGAAAGGGGAGAGGTCGCTTTAGCGGACTCGGCTGGTCCTTTCTCTGCACAAAGGGAAATTACGCCACGCCAGATCATGAGCTGCCGGGGGAAGGGGAGATGGCACGGGTTAAGGGAGGAGGCTGAGGTTGACTGAAGACACTGAACGATTAATTGCGTGATTGTTAGTAATTCCGGGCGCGTTCACTAACGAGGTTATTATTGCCGTAAGTGTAGTGCACGATTTACCTTCGGGTGGTGGCTGTGATCTTCCCCCGCAGAATGGCGAGATCCGGCGCCGACCTGCCGTCGACTAGCGAGGTTTTCCCCAACCAGGGCTCTCCCACCAGCGGGGCACCGCCCCAGCCGGGACAAGCTCTAAGCTCCCGACCGGTCTCCCGGC
This sequence comes from Acheta domesticus, assembly GCA_031308135.1. Taxonomy (NCBI): domain Eukaryota; kingdom Metazoa; phylum Arthropoda; class Insecta; order Orthoptera; family Gryllidae; genus Acheta; species Acheta domesticus. The sequence continues at coordinate 144,520,098 of JAHLJT010008756.1, forward strand.
ATGTGTGGTAGTATAGTGCCTGTTAGTGTGTGTGAGTAAAGGACAAGGAAGAGAAAGGAAAGATCGAACACGGAACAAGGCCCGTTTGTTAGGGTACTGCTCCGGAATTGGCCTGGAGTCGATCGGAGAAACCATGGAAAACTACCGGTTAGAGCAGCCGGCCGCTAGAATTCCCCTCCAGACAGCGACTGAATTCGACCTAGCTGACAAGCTAGTGTCGAAAATCCTACAGCCGTTGGATTGGAATCTAGGACTTCCCTCTCTGAGGCACTGCAGTGAAATCAGTTGATGCCCTGAGACATCTCTCCAGTGAAGGCACTGAAATTGTGATTATTAATATTGCACATACTATTTATTCATTGACTATTAACACAAGGGCTACAAGTTAAAGTGCTAGGTGCTGAATGAATTGCTGCAAATATTGAGGTAACTAACAAATGTCTTGTAAATGAAATGAACCAACTTCGATGAAGGCGTTGTACATCACGCGGTTTGTATTATTTTTTATTGTCACTGTTGAGTTCCTTACCTGTTCCATCACAGGTTCAGCTCGCAGGGCAAAAGTAAACTTGTTGCAACAGTAGTGTCAAGGTTCCTACTGCTGGCAGCAGCACTCTTCTTGTCACCGTGGCATGCTACGAGCGTCTCTACGCAACTTGCGTCGGAAAAGGGAACTATTAGGAATAACCCCGCCGTTTTACAGTAGGGATGGCGTTGTCTCTTGTGGCGGGTGATGAACTGCGTGGAGCGGCGAAGTCGTCGTGGCCCTCGTGGCATCGCCTTTGCCAACTAGTTACCTGCGTCGTGAGGCGGCGTGACGTGGGCGCTGCAGAGCTGGGCCAATGTTGAAGCGCCGAGCGACGGAAGGCGCGGAACGGGGCGCAGGGCGCGACACGTGCGCCCAACGAGCCGCACGTGGACGGCAGCGAGGCTCACTTCGGTCGGCCACAAAACTAGCGCCGCGCAACACGCGCCGATGAAGAGCCGGCGACGCAACTGCCACCCGCGTTGCAGAGCGCTCTGCGGACGCCGCTCGAGGCGCTGCTGTCAGCGGCGGTGCCTCGTCGCGGCTGACGCCCAGAGCAATTATGGAGATTGATGGATTGATTGATTCGCGTTTCCGGGCGCGTCAACTACAGAGGTCATTAGTCCCGTAAGTGTAGAGCGTGTTTTCATCGGGAGGAGGCGACGATCTTTCCCGAGCTGGATGGCGAGATCCGGCGCCGACCTACTGTCGGATAGCGGGGTTTTCCCTCAGGTATCTCCCACCAGCGGGGCACCGCCCCAGCCGCGACAAGCTCTAAGCTTCCGACCGGTCTCCTGGCAGTGGTAGTGTAGTGCATGAAGCGTGTGTGTGTTAAAGGAGAGGATAGGACAAGGAAGAGGAAGGAAAGTTCGCGCGCGGTCCGTGGCCCGTTTGTTAGTGTACTGCTGCGGCATTCGCCTGGTGTTGATGGGAGAAATCACGGAAAGCTACCGATGAGAGCAGCCGGCCGCTAGAATTCTGCTCCAGACAGCGGCTGAATTACACCTAGCTGACAAGCTAGCATAGGCGGCCAAGTGAAGTCAGCGAGGGCAGGGGCGACGGCGAAGGCGAGGCCCAAGACGATGGAGAAGGCGACGGCAAGCACGAGGGCGAAGGCGTAAGAGAAGGCAGCGCGAAGGCAAGGGCATGCGGAGGCGAAGGCGAGGGCGAAGGACAGAAGAAAGACGAGGTCGATCGCAGGGAAGTGGCAGTGATACTTTTCACACCTAAAGTTGAAAATGCCGTCACAGACGCGCACTTCTCGCTACTGAAAAAGGTGAGGCGGGTGCGCCGCATTGTGAGGACATCCGACCGCGTCATGTACCTTCCCTCGAGTACACAGCAGCAGTAATAATGCAGGAAGAGGTGATGATTTGTTTGAAAATACTTTTTCCCAAAAAAATATAAAATAAAATGAATGAAAATTGATAGAAACAATATTCTGTGAAAATAGCAATATATGTAATATAGTATTAAACACGAAAAAATATGTACAAAAAAAATTAGATCTTGTTAGGACAACGACGATCCGCCAAGATAAAAATTTTCAGAACGTTAAGTAGAAATAAAGAAATATAATTTCATAAAAATACGGTCTCTAATGATTACGGATAAGAGGAGAATGCAGTAGGGAAAGTAGACGGCGAGTGACGAGGGAGGAAAGCGAGGGGAAATCGAAGAGAGGGATGGGTTGATTGAGTGGAAGAGAGTTGGAAAGGAGGAGAATAAAGGAACGAAAGTGGCATGAAAGAAAGGGCAAATCAAGAGACGGATGAGGTGAGGTAGCTGGGGATATAGCAAAGGAAGGGGAATGGAGTAAAGATAGATAGTGATGGAGGAGGTTGAGAAAACGAGAGACGAGCAGATAGATGGGGAAATTGGGAGATAGAGTGGAAAAGTGAATAATGGAGTAATTACAGCGCAGTGAGATGGAAAAAGAACAACGCGGTGGGGAGCGAAGGCGAGGGGGAAGCAGAGAAAAAGGGGGGGGCAGGAGATCGAAGGGAAAAGCGAAGAAAATGGTCGTGGAAGTGGTAGAGGTGTTAGAAACGAAGAGAAATGGCGTGTGGAAGGGGCGACGGATGAAGCTGAAACAAGGTAAGGGAAGGAAGGGGAGGTAAAGAGACGAGAGACATCGCCTGAGAGTAGAATAGGAACAGAACCGAAAATAATGGGGTGGGTAATGCAAATGAAAGAATGTTAGGAAGAAGTGTGAGGGAACAGCGAGGAGAGGGTGGGGTCGGTTAGGAGAGGAATTCGAAACAAATTGAAATGGAGTGGAGAAGAAGAATATGGAGGAAGGATGCGGTAAGAGTAGTGGGAATTAGAAAAAACGAGAATTAGTAGGAGAAGAAGGCGTCGGAGGGAAGCAATGCAATAGAAAAGCAACGATAAGGATGGACGAGTTCCGAGGAAATAGAAGCAATCTATACTAATAAAAGTTGAGTGAATGAATGAATAGAAATATTAACGAGTGAATGAATAGAAATATTTAAGGCTTATCTTTAGGGTTTGACAGAGTGTCCTTGCAAAGTTTGGTAATGAATAAAGCAACAAAAATGAGGAAAATAAATAATTCAAATAATTTGCTGGTAGATGCACCACGCTGATTATTTTTCGCCTGTCCTACATCTTCCACCAGAGGCCAGCAGCGATGCGGTAGAACCGGAGTGAACGCATACGGAGGTGGCCGTGGGGAACGTCACATGAATACAGCTGTGTTTTTGACGGAATATATGTTGTCTACTCATTTCTGCAAAGGAGGTCAAGACGTGAGTGTAATTGGTAGCCTTTCTCCTTTTTTATTTTGAATAGACTATAGAAATGTCTACTTCCAAAACGTGGCAACAATTGTATATTCATCTGACAGCTTAACGTACCTCTTTATTGACCAAGTGTACATACAGACCAGTGTTGTCTAACTGTCGGCTCGCGAAAGGTTATTAGTAGAGACCGGAAAAATATGTAGTATTAAACGTCAAAATATGTACATAAATATGTAGTGAAAACAGTAAGAATATGTAATTAATATTTAAATCAGTTTTAAAACTGGTTTTATCCACTTTTTCGTTTTCACGGCCCGGCAATGAATTTTTTTCTGCCGCAAATTGGCCATTTTTTCGCGCAACATTACATAACTTTCCCTATACTACGTGCAGGTATATCACTCCGTGTATACGTACGTATACGGGAAAGTAAAAATTAAATGAATGGTGCAATGGTATTGAATTTGGTTGCTATAATAAAATGTTTCAACGCAGTCGCGGGCCGCACAAAAACATCCGGCGTGCCGCATGCGCCCGCGAGCCGCCAGCTGGACAGCCCTGTGTGGGCCTGGCGATGCTTCGTATTGCACTTCATGCGCTACGGGTCACAGTGATTGTCAATCGCCTTCCACGCTACGCTCTGAAAAACTTTTAACTGATAAAATACGTTCTCGCGATTATGGGTTTATTCCATGCCCTGGTTTGGACATGGATTTCAAGTATCCTATTGTTAAAATGTTCTCTCAAGTTAGAGTACTGTATTCGCTGTCACATTCTCAAGCTAGTCGCAGGGGCAGGAATATGCAGCGAAAGACACGCTTAATACTTGGCGGTGCGGCGGGTTGCGTAGAGGTTCTGTTCAGGGGCACTTGAGAAAGCATAAACGAATAAAATTATCAACAGCGCCGATTTGGCGTCTATATGCGACACGCATACGCACATTCCTATTCTATTATGTCTATATTCTTCGCGCAAGTGCAAGCAATAAGTGGACAAAATGTTATCGCAATCGGGTGAACGGTACGGCAGCGCATTAAGCACGAACCAACAAACATTTATTTTTAATCACTCTCTTAAGAAGAAACTTCTTAAGAAGACAAAGTTAAGCAATCGTGTATCAGAAAACTGCGAATTTTCGATAAACCAAATGCTTAAAAGATTTGTGCAAGTCTCATTTTCATTGAACTCTCCGTGTTTTCGAAAATTGCAAAACGTTAACATTTTCAAACTATAAAATTGAAGAGAGATACTTTTGCATTAAATAAAATCTGCTAAAAAATCAGCTTATTAAAGAAGACATGTAGTTTCTGACAAATCTACTTTTTGCGTCATTTCTCCTTGAAATTAATTAAATATATACAGGTGTTCCACCAATCTATTAGCCACGAGAAAAACTCTCAAAGAACAGCAATCCAATTGAATTCCATTCCGCCTTCATCTCCGCGGCGCGGCCCAGGCGACGGGGCCTGCTCTTCCGCCTGACCTCTGGAACGCCCCGCGCCCCTGTCGCCCTCTGGCGCGAGAAGAGGTTAACATCCGGGCGACGAAACGGGCGATTTCAATTTTGTTCTGGGCTTCTTTTGGGCTTGCGGATCTTTACATGCAGTAAATTTACAAGGCGGGGCTTTACTTCCCCCCCGAAGGACTTTTTTCGCCCTTAAAAATCCACGGCTTCGGTCGGGTTTGAAACCGCGGGCTTGGGTGTAACAGTCCGATACGCCAACATTTACGCAACCAGAGTCTCCAATGAAATGGATCAAAACGATATGAAAAATAAATAATATTTTTTAATTAAAATTTACTATCGAAAATTCAAATGTTAATTCGATTTCACTCTATACAACAATTAGTGTTCTCAATGTAATGATCTTAAAAACAATCCTCAAATCTTAATTGAAATTGGCCCACTTAGATTTTATCTTTTCAAAATACGAATTTAAATGTGAAAGAAAAATTGAAAAAAAAACATTCTGTACCAAATAGTATAAAAGATAATAGTGGAAACTCGGGCAAATCAGCATGGGCCGCACAAGCGACAAGTAATTGTGCTGCCCCTAGCGGCCTGAGGTGTACACTACAAGACAGGCGTAAATGTTGCCAATAGAATACAACCGTGTGTACCATTTTGACATTACTTTGTAAGGTAGAGAATGGAGATATTTTATTCTTTTCTCTATGTTTATCAATATTATTTTCTCATAAAATGCACATCTTCAGATACTTTTAAACCCTGTAATCAATATCATTATGACTTTTGTTAAGATGAAGCGCAGAGGCTAGAATGCGGGAGAAAAAAATTTATAAGAATGTGAGAAAAATAATATGCTCTGCAGAGAAAACTTACTGACGGTCCGTGGTAACAAAAAGTGGATAAATCCCGTTTCTAAATGAAGAAAATATTCCTCTAACACATGGTGTAGCCAGAATCCATGTTTTGAGGGTCATTGTTACCGAAAATCGATTGACGGCAAAAGTCTGTCTGTCCGTCTGTACAAAACGTCCGTTTGCCAAAATCGTTCGTTTCTTCAAAACTGATATTCCCTAATCAATGTAATGAACCCGAGGCTTTGGGAGTTTCAAATGTATGTATATTTTAATTTTTAGGTTATGTGCTGCGGTAGTACCTCTAGTTTTTTTAAAACATTATTTGATTTCACAGTTTTGTTCTGTCATTTTTCATTATCATTGGTTTTAATTTATACATTAAAGTACTTGCGGCAGAGCATCAAATAACAATATTTACACAGATACTCTTCTACCAAATTATCTGTGAGAAAACTACGAACCACGAAGTCTTGTAGACTTCGTGCTACGAACAAACTTGACTTTCACACCTTGAAGTTGGCACACACAAATTCTTGCGCTGTAGTTTACACCTCGAACCGCTGGAGAGCGCTGT
>JAHLJT010008756.1:144527287-144566834 GCA_031308135.1 Acheta domesticus
CTTTTCCGCCCTGTTCGTATCCTAGCACAGAGACTCTGTCATCGATCAAGGCTGTTTTGAATCTTTCGAAGCCGTCTTTGCATTTCTCCTGTCGCACAACAGGAATCTGGAGTTCCAGCAGTTCAGGAACTCGATGGCCCACCTGAAGAAAAAACAACACATTCTCGAATTATTCACATTGTTTATGAAGGTAGAATCAATATTTTGTATCTCTGATATCAAAAAGGGTACGTGAATAGGTAAATACATTTCTTAAGCTAATATATCTAAGATACATTCACAACACACGTTCATTAATGTATACTATAACACTTTTATATACCATTTAATTAAATCCTTTTCATTTGTAATGTGACAGGAGCTTTTCATCATCCCGACGAAATCTTTTGAGATCGAAACAAAATAAAGGGGAAGTTGTGATATCCACTTCTAGCAATAAAAGTTTACGATTAATAGCCTAGGGAACAATATTTTTACCTCCAGGAGGGTAGAGTGCACACGTACTCACTTTTATACGTACATTACGAATATCACCAAAAACGTCATATCACGCCACAGTTTTTAAATAGACCGTATCTTTATCGTATCATCACACCGTATTTGCTATTAAAAGATCACAATTTAAAAGGACATATTTGAGTTAGTACTTTGAGATAAAACTTAAAAAACTCCGTTTTAATACTTTTTTGTTAAAATAAATTTTGCGGAGCTAAATCGTTGATTGGAGATGAAAAGACGAGGACGTTAAATGCAGGTAAATGTAATGCTGAACGTTCCTGACCGGGTTGGATGGCTCAGGGAGTCAACTGACGACACTGCAGTGCCTCTGAACGTGAGGTCCTGGGTTCGAGTCCCGATGGCGACAGGATTTTCGACATTAGCTCGATAGCTATGTCGAAGTTCTGTCGCTAGGAGGAGAATTCTAGCGGCCGGCTGTTCTGATCGGTAGTATTACGTGATTTCTCCAATCAACACCAGGCGAATGCCGGAGCAGTACGCCAACATACAGGCATGGACGGCGCGCAATCTTTCCTTCTTTATATCCTCTCCCTTTACTTACACCCACTTACACTAACATGCACTACATTACCACACATGTCGGGAGTTCAGAGGTTGTCCCGATGGTGTCGCTGGTGGAGATACCATGTTGGGGAAACCCCGCAAGCCGACGAGTAAAATGGACGCCGGACGTTGCCATCCAGAGTGAGAAGATCACCGCCGCCTCGCCGCGACAACCCAGCTCTGCGCTCGCGGCCCTAACGAGCCTAGTGCATGCGAAGGTACTCACTGAAGTGCTTGGCGCCCCAGCCGGCAATGAAGGGCATGGAGCCCACCAGGTTGCGCTCGCGGATGGGGCCCGACAGCGGCAGGCAGATGGGGTGCACGGCCGCTGCGAACACACGCGCGCGTCAGCACTCGGCTGCCCGGAGGACGCCGCGCCCCACGCCACGCGCCATTCCGCGCCTTCACGAGCGCGAAATGGCGGCAAGCACGGACGCGCCGCGCCGTCTCACGGACAGTTGCGGAAATAGTGGAATTGTGGTGAATGCGGATTCCTCTTCTTAATGTTAATGTAACTCAACTACTATTCATATATTAAAAAAAGAGAAGTAGCTTTTAAAGATCTAAAATTGACGCATAAACTGCATTGAGGAAGTAATCTCTGCCTTTATTATTGAGGTGTAGGACAGGTTTCGAAAAAAAAATTACGTTTCAAAATTTTATACATTTAAATGAATATCGGAACACGAAACAATTTTATTCCGCTTTATTGTTTTGACACACTATTTTTACTATTTTGACACACAATGTTAAAAAAATTCCTACCATTTTGCAGCAAAATTGATGTCATAGGAACTTCATGAAAAGTACTCTCCAAACGTAACGTATTTTCATGATTTCCGATAATACAAAACTAGATGTTTCTCCTGACGTTCACTACTTGGCTGTCCGGGTGACGCTGCGTCCCCAGGCCACGTGCCAAGCTTTCGACGGCCATTCTGGCGACCGTTAAAATGTTACTTTGTCACTGCGAGGAAGGTCGCAGTATGATCTGACATCCAAGTAAATACTGGATGCAGAAGCCCACTCACCTAGAAAATTGCGGACACAGGGGAACCCGTGGGGGCAATGCCCCCCAGGGCCTAGATTTTTCGTTTGTTATTTGACCAAATTGAATTAAATATTTATTTTAGAATTTCGTAACTATTTAAAAATCGTATTGTATATTCTCATCTATACAATACAAAAATATACAATATAATAACAAATATATTTGTTATTTAACAAAATCTACGATGCCCTCTCCAATGACGGGCTGGATCCCCCTGCTGCCTGGGCCTAACTGCACCGAGAGTCTAACGCGCTGCCTCAAAGACACTTATGCCTAACAGCTGCATCGAACGTCCAAAGCACAGCTTGCCGCTTTGTCTTACGCGTGAGCGCACGTCCCGCTCCAGGGTGAGCAGCGCGATGTCGTCACGAAGGTTTGGGGTTGTAGCCCTCGTGCACGCGGCGCGCAGCAATACCCACGTCCTCGGGGCTGGCGCCGTCCGCCTCCGACGCCAGGTCGTGCTCCCCCAGGCGAGCGAAGTACCTACGCAACGACGCACACATTCACACTCACTGGCAAATACAAATCCCTATAGACAGCCCACGTCCTCGGGGCTGGCGCCGTCCGCCTCCGACGCCAGGTCGTGCTCCCCCCAGGCGAGCGAAGTACCTACGCAACGACCACACACTTCACACTCACTGGCAAATACAAAGCCCTATAGACAGCCCACGTCCTCGGGGCTGGCGCCGTCCGCCTCCGACGCCAGGTCGTGCTCCCCCAGGCGAGCGAAGTACCTACGCAACGACCACCACTTCACACTCACTGGCAAATACAAAGCCCTATAGACAGCCACGTCCTCGGGCTGCGCCGTCCGCCTCCGACGCCAGTCGTGCTCCCCCAGGCGAGCGAAGTACCTACGCAACGACCACACACTTCACACTCACTGGCAAACAAAAGCCCTATAGACAGCCCACGTCCTCTGGGCTGGCGCCGTCCGCCTCCGACGCCAGGTCGTGCTCCCCCAGGCGAGCGAAGTACCTACGCAACGACCACACACTTCACACTCACTGGCAAACACAAAGCCCTATAGACAGCCCACGTCCTCGGGGCTGGCGCCGTCCGCCTCCGACGCCAGGTCGTGCTCCCCCAGGCGAGCGAAGTACCTACGCAACGACCACACACTTCACACACTGCTGGCAAATACAAAGCCCTATAGACAGCCCACGTCTCGGGGCTGGCGCCGTCCGCCTCCGACGCCAGGTCGTGCTCCCCCAGGCGAGCGAAGTAACCTACGCAACGACACACACTTCACACTCACTGGCAAATACAAAGCCCTATAGACAGCCCACGTCCTCTGGGCTGGCGCCGTCCGCCTCCGACGCCAGGTCGTGCTCCCCCAGGCGAGCGAAGTACCTACGCAACGACCACACACTTCACACTCACTCACTGCAAATACAAAGCCCTATAGACAGCCCACGTCCTCGGGCTGGCGCCGTCCGCCTCCGACGCCAGGTCGTGCTCCCCCAGGCGAGCGAGTATACCTACGCAACGACCACACACTTCACACTCACTGGCAACACAAAGCCCTATAGACAGCCAACGTCCTCTGGGCTGGCGCCGTCCGCCTCCGACGCCAGGTCGTGCTCCCCCAGGCGAGCGAAGTACCTAAGCAACGACACACACTTCACACTCACTGGCAAATACAAAGCCTATAGACAGCCACGTCCTCTGGGCTGGCGCCGTCCGCCTCCGACGCCAGGTCGTGCTCCCCCAGGCGAGCGAAGTACCTCCAACGACCACACACTTCACACTCACTGGCAAACACAAAGCCCTATAGACAGCCCACGTCCTCTGGGCTGGCGCCGTCCCCTCCGACGCCAGGTCGTGCTCCCCCAGGCGAGCGAAGTACCTACGCAAGACCACACACTTCACACTCACTGGCAAATACAAAGCCCTATAGACAGCCCACGTCCTCGGGCTGGCGCCGTCCGCCTCCGACGCCAGGTCGTGCTCCCCCAGGCGAGCGAAGTACCTACGCAACGACCACACACTTCACACTCACTGGCAAATACAAAGCCCTATAGACAGCCCACGTCCTCGGGCTGGCGCCGTCCGCCTCCGACGCCAGGTCGTGCTCCCCCAGGCGAGCGAAGTACCTACGCAACGACCACACACTTCACACTCACTGGCAAATACAAAGCCCTATAGACAGCCCACGTCCTCGGGCTGGCGCCGTCCGCCTCCGACGCCAGGTCGTGCTCCCCCAGGCGAGCGAAGTACCTACGCAACGACATCACACTTCACACTCACCTGGCAAATACAAAGCCCTATAGACAGCCTACGTCCTCGGGGCTGGCGCCGTCCGCCTCCGACGCCGGTCGTGCTTCCCCCAGGCGAGCGAAGTACCTACACAACGACCACACACTTCACACTCACTGGCAAACACAAAGCCCTATAGACAGCCCACGTCCTCTGGGCTGGCGCCGTCCGCCTCCGACGCCAGGTCGTGCTCCCCAGGCGAGCGAAGTACCTATGCAACGACCACACACTTCACACTCACTGGCAATACAAAGCCCTATAGACAGCCCACGTCCTCGGGGCTGGCGCCGTCCGCCTCCGACGCCAGGTCGTGCTCCCCCAGGCGAGCGAAGTACCTACGCAACGACACACACTTCACACTCACTGGCAAATACAAAGCCCTATAGACAGCCCACGTCCTCGGGGCTGGCGCCGTCCGCCTCCGACGCCAGGTCGTGCTCCCTCAAGCGACCGAAGTACCTATGCATGACACACACATCATTCATCGGAACTTACTTTGGTAAGTTTTTAGTTGCAAGTTCTGTTATGCACGCTTTAAAAGGGGAGGTGATGGTGATCATTCCCAGCTCGATATAGAAATTCCTCGTCAACCTAGACGTCGGCTCCTGGGCGGTTTCCTCAAGCAGGTATCTCCGTGAACGTGGCACTGTCGTGGTCACGACTAGCTTTAAGTTCCCGACAGTTCTCCCAAAATGCGCGGTACTGTAAACTATGCTTTTTATTTCTAAGTGCATGAGGGATTACCTTCACGAAGGAATATCTCACGGCAATTCTTGTCTTTTGTCCTCGGTCGTGCTGCTAGATGTTGCATGATCGCGACCTATCGAGCAATGCTGGAGATCATGCAACATCTAGCGACACAACCAAGAAGACGCGAAATGCCGTAAAATTTTTATCCTGAAAACAGGCCCTCACGCGCCAAGAAATAAACCCCAAGTATAGTAAATATAAGTATAACAGAGGGTGAGGTTTGAACAGGGAAAACGCGCGGTCCGTGGCCCGTTAGTTGGGGTACTGCTCCGGCATTCGCCAAGTGTTGATCGGAGAAGCGACGTAAAACTACCGGTAAGAGCTGGCTACCGCTGGAATCCGTTGTGGGAGATAGCATGTTGGGAAACTCCATGAGAAATGGACATGCCGTACCTCACTATCGAACGAGGAACGATCACCGCCGTCTCCGGTTATGAACCCACGCTCTGCACCTACAAGAATGCAGTGGCATAGAGTGGGGGGTACTCACAGGTCCTGGCGGTTGTAGACGCAGTGCGCGGCGGTGAGCACGTGCGCTTGGAGACGAGCGACGCGCCGCACAGGAAGCGAGGCGCCTTCGAGGTCGACCGCGCCGACGGCCGGTAGCCCAGCGCCACCATCCACGGCCACGCCCCTGCAGGCGCACACTCTCTCTCGTATAACATCTCGACATAAAAGTACTACACTAAAAGGCGTAGAGTGGAAAGAGCAAACGACATGTGATTGAAATGCGTGTCTCACCTCGCGAGGCGTTGCCGCCGACGACGCGCGTGTGGCTGGCGTTGCTGAAGCCGCACTCTGGGGCGGGGCGGGGGCGGGGGCGGGGGTGGGGTTGGCGTCGGAGGGGCAGCAGACGACGGGGTCGAGGTCGTCGTAGCCGCAGACGGAGCGGGCGCAGGTAGTCGGCGGCGTCGGGGCGCTGGCGCTGCGTGCGCAGCAGCTCGAGGAGCGGAGCGCAGCGGCGGATGTTGGTGCACACGCCCGGCCGCCCCTCGGGAGACGCGCAGCGGTCGCCCTCCCCCGCCCCGCCCCCGCCCCGCCCCCGCCCCGCTGCGCCGCCGCCCCCCACGCCCACGCCCACCACGCGCACGCCCACACGCTCGCCCACCGCATCCTCTCTCTGCAACACACACACACACACACCCTCGTCAGCACCAACTCGCTCAGCACGAACAAAACTTTCGTCCCGGTCAGGGTAATACGGACATTATAATTCCCGTTCACCACGAACTCTGATTATTTCGGTCGCTCCGAAGGGAGTTCGTGTTCATTTAAATAACGAAGTCGGGTCAGCCGATGCTCGCGTGGCTAACATCGCTAAGCCAGTAGTGCCGTAGTGACTTCGGAACGAAGGATCGCGAGTTCGAGTCCCGCCTCGGGTATGGTTCTATGTGTTCGTCCTTTCACCCCCAATCATCACCATATCATGTCACTTCTCTGTCACTATCACGTTAAACCCATTAGTGGTTGCTAATGACCTAGATGTTATGCGACCTTAAATAACAAAAAAAAAGGATTAGTTACACTCGACTGCCCGGCACGCGGCACGTGTGGTAGTGTAGTGCATGTGAGTGTAAGTGTGTAAGGGGTGAGGATTGGACAAGGTAGCGGAAGGAAAGATCGCACGTTTCCTTTGTTAGCATACTGCTCCCGCTATTCGCCTGGTGTCGATCGGAGAAACCATGGAATATTACCGAATCAGAGCAGGCAGTCCGCTAAATTCTCCATCAGACAGCAACTGAAATCTAGCTATGTTGATGTACTTGGATTTTTATTTTCTTGGCACGTGATGGTCTGTATTTACGATGGCATTTCGCGTCTTTCTGGGTCGTGCCGCTAGATGTCGCATGCTCGCGACCCGTATCAAGCAACGATGGGCGATCATGCGACATCTAGAGGCACGACGCAGAAAGACGCTAAATACCGTGAGATATTCCAATCGTAATACAGCGTCATCACGTCCCAGAAATAAAAACCCAAGTGTGGTGTCGAGGATGCTGGCACCTCCAAGCCCTGCGGTCGGGAGGCGCCGCTCCTGCCGGGCCTCCTGGGGCTGCGTGCCGTTGGCAGCCTTGCGCCGCTGACGTCGTGGGCCGGGGAGGGAGTGGGAGGGGGCGGAGTGGAGGAGGGGGGAGGGGGCGGAGCACTCTCGAAGGCCCCCGGCAGCGCCGCCGGAAGGTGATGCCCCGCGGTGGGAACACGACCGCCACGGGACAGCACCGCTTCCAAGTTCAAACCAGAGTTGTGCCGTAGACTATAATTTTACGTCTACGCCGTGTTTTCTACACCTAATCTACACGTAGTCTACATGACTCTATTTACGCGTAGACTACGTAGACAATGTAATGTATGTAGACTATTTATTTTTTTCACATCAAATGACTCAAAAAAGTTTAAGGCAGGAGAAGAAGGCAAATCAGTCACGATTCTCATCCGCCCCATACATATTTTTGAATGAGAAAACAATGTAAACTTGAAATTTTAAATACGTTTGTTCATAATGGCAGTACTCCGTTGGGTATGATCCAATCAGTATGTAGTATTTGTTTGAATAAATTGAGTGTAATTTATAAATAAATGGCTTTCGGGTCGGAGCTTGGCCCTCGTAGTTTCGCCCCCTGCCCCAGAAAAAAACGATAATTACCGTTGTCTACATAGATTACCTTTGTCTACGCAGGGTACGTTGTCTACGCGTTGTTTACGCGTAGACGTAGACTATGGTTCTTTACGTGTAGACGCACATCACTGGTTTCAAACGCCGAATGGCCAAGGCGAAGCACCTGCGCGCTGGGAATCCCCAGTTGGATTCCTTAAGTCATTCCAAATCTTTGTTATTCCTGTCCGTTTTGCACAAATCTTCATTCGGATTTCTTTCGTTCTGAATACTTGACCTTCAAAATAAGACAGAATTCAGCCACCTTCAGATTTGGACAGAAGCTACCGCTACCCATCTTTCGGGGAGAGATATCGTCACTTCAGGAGATGGACAGTCGACTCCCGTTATGAGGAACTACTGGGGACTAACCTCTTTGGTTTACTTTATCCGACGACGTCATAATTAAATGGAATTTCTTCACAATTATTGATTTTAATAATATTCAGAAAAATCCATTAACAGCAAGAGCTGAAAATTTCAATATCATTACGTGTACGTAAAAAATCAATTATGTTCAATTTCTTTGCATTTTTCAGTAGATGCTTCCCACGAATTCGCGCCCTCTCCTTATTTGATTCTGCGTTGTCCTCTGTGTCTAAGTATCGTAATGCTGTCTCACCACCCCTCAATGCCTCTTGCACTGTTGGAACACCGTCCCACTCTCCGAAGGGCCCCTTCAATCGCCTAAGAACAAACGAGATCCAATGAATTTCCAGGACGTTGTGTTTCACTATACCTGAGGTTCGGGGTTCGCCATAACCGAATCTTCTTACGCTCATTTGCAATGTAAGTGAAACGGGCCCAGAGACGTCAGCTCAATTCAACCGAGGGCCCTCTCCATCCGAGTTCGCAATAGCCGAGCCGACTGCCATGCGCTCTGTGGGACCGCAGCCGCTGACGCGATCGGCGATCGGCGACTCAGCGCGGACCGCACCGCAACTTCGAGGCCAGCGCCCAGCCGCCCGCAGCGCCCGCCACACCCACGTCCATCTCCTAAGTTAAAACATCCGTGTTCATAACACATCGACGTTTTGAAGCTGGGTTAATAACCACTTACATTAAATTTCTGCGCAACAAAAATTATTCCGACAGAGACCGAGTGTATTAACTTCCACAGTGGGACGTCGCTTATCCGAACGTCAATCATCCCGAAACGTCAAATATCCCAACTCATGTTTTCTCTGAATAATTATTTTTTTAAAATTAGATACCATATACTATACGTATTCATTTTCTTTTGTAATACCAAATATTGAGAATGAACCCCGATATGACTGACAGTGATAAAAGATTGATGAAATAATGAATTATAGTCAATCATGTGACTTCAGTGACCTTTGAAAAATCCTAAACCCAATCCATTTTATGTACACTGCTATTTTGATGTTAGGTTATCCGAATTATCGAATATCCAAACTATACATCGTCCCAAATTCGAAAAATGAACGTCCCACTGTAATTAAAATTTAACTTAACACAGTTGAAAATGCATCTCTGTGTGCAACGTAGGAGAAAAGACGAAGGTTTATTTCAGGTTTATGTGCATTTGGGGTTATCAGGATCATCTCGGGCGGAAAATAGTCTTCTCAACGAAGGCAGCGCGAACCGCCTTTACACACATAAATAGTGGCGCCATCAGTAATTATTTCATGATTTCACTGTTACAAAATTGTGATTGTGGGAATTTTTCACCCAGGAACGAAACCTCGAAAACGTAAAATCATTGAACACAAAACATCGATGTTAAAAAAATCATCGACTTGAATACATTGATGTTTAAAACATCGATATTTTTGTAGAAACACCCATGTTTTGAAAACATGGATATCGATGTCGTATCTCTACTTTGCAGACGCCCAACATCGACGGACGCGGGTTTCCATCTTGCTCCAGCGCGTGAGGGACTTCCAGGAGATGTATTTATGTGAATTGCGCCGTCAAACGAGTCAAGAAATAAACTTGCACACGGAGCTTCACATTTCAACGAGGTTTTATTCCGTCATATCTGTCTTGCGTGCGTCACACAACCCGCTCGGGTCCTGCGCTCCACTGCCAGAAAATAAAGTAGCGACAGGGGCCTAGGGCCTCCGGTCAGAGGCACTGCAGTGACATCAGCTGATGCTCTCAGCTGCCTTTGGCGGTCTCGCCGATGTAAGTGTTCATGGTTTCCCTTAGATGCAAAGGAACATGCAAAAATCTCTAAACCTCATTTGTAATGAGCGCAGGAATTGAGTGACAGCAATGCAGTCTCCGCCCACTAATATCTTTTAATTACGTGAATGAAATTTACTTAATTTATATTACTTGTTCGTTTTTTTAGTACTGATAGGAGATACTAGTTAATATCTAAATGGGTTTGATTAATTTGAAAATGAGATTAATGTGTTTACGTATTAGATAAAATCAGCAAGCTAATGAATATAATCTACTCTTCACCTATTTCGAGGCCGCAAAATTCACTTCTTCTGTATGCGACAATTTAAAGCACAAAATTTAAAATATTTCCGTTACGTCCGTAATGGACGAAACTGATTTTATGATTTTAAAATTTTGAACTTTTTTTTTTATTTTTCACAAATATCACAATACTATCTTTAAATGTTTAAAGCCTTACTCTCGTAGCCGTAAGTCCAAGAGTTCGAAATGAGACCTGCGCCGTTTTTAAGCGTCCTTTGCTCTATTCGCGAAAAGAATCTGTTCATGAGAATTTGTTTATAAATTACATGAACATAAGGTAAAACTTACATAAAAACTACTCAAATGTACACCCAAAAAATAGTACACGATGTTTTGAAGATATAATTTTTAGAACATATTTTATTTAAGAAACAATCTCTATATTCATCAAAGTCAGAAATATCGCATTTTGGCAATGTTAATATTTAATTTACGTGTGAGGAATGTATTTAAAAAATTGGAGCTGTTTCGAGAAAGTAATTGTAAGACGCAAAACTACTCATACTTTTGAAAAATTGTACTGGCGTTATTTCAAGATATACTTAACAAACTGTTCTCATGAAGGAAAACATTCAACATTGTAGTTGTAAGAAGGGAATTTGAACTTTTGCTATTTTAGAAAATTCAGAGACTTCAAGGAAAATGAGAATTGCGCTATTTTTAAGCAGTCTTTACACTATCCTAGTTTAATAAACCAATTTGAGTTATTTTTTGAGGAAAACCTTGAATATGTTATTAAGGCGTAATATATAGTAGTCCTCCCCTCCAAAAAAAATCTGTTTCAGACTCTTAGATTCTTGCGTTTGTATATATCGATTGTTGACAATCAATTAGGAGAAAATAGTCTGAACGGTTTAGGGCCTAGCACTGACCACAGACGCAAAGGACGGACGG
Organism: Acheta domesticus; assembly: GCA_031308135.1. Taxonomy (NCBI): domain Eukaryota; kingdom Metazoa; phylum Arthropoda; class Insecta; order Orthoptera; family Gryllidae; genus Acheta; species Acheta domesticus. The sequence continues at coordinate 144,538,417 of JAHLJT010008756.1, forward strand.
ACAGACAAACTTTTTGCCTTCGCTCGATTTTTCGGTATCAGGGACCCGCAAAACTTAAGATTCCAACAGCACAGCACAGCACCTTAGAGGAAGTAATTTTCTACATGCATGAACAAAATTTATCCACTTTTTCGTTACCAGGGCCCAGCAATACGTCTTTTTCGTAAAATTTGTCGCCAATTATTAGCAGTATTAAAATACTTCTGTTTACTGTGTAAAAGCAGTAATGGCGAGAAAGTGAAAGACTTTGAGAGGCAGGGAGGCCGCTTGTGCCGGTTGGTTGGCGCTGACGTCGCTCGCGCCCGCGTGCGAATTGGCGGAGGGCCTTCCCGGCGCCTCGCAGCTCTCAACTTCCAACGCGCCAGCGGCGGCTCCCCGCTCGCACGCGCTCACAGAGTGCGACATTCACTTCTTGCATGTGGACGATGGAAGCTTCCATATTGCGGTTAACACCTGAACCTGTTTCATGTTCGGTCACTAATTCAAATTTTCATTTTCATCACATGCAATTTCGGTTACCGTTGTCGACTCCATAACAACTTGCATTTGATGCTCACTTAGACATTATTCTCATGCAATATAGAGGATGTATTGTAATGCTGAGGGAAAAAACGGCGGTTTTTCAAAAACAAAAAACAAAACGAAACAAAATTTAAAAAAAGCCTTCATTGCCAGGCTCTGACAAAGAAAATTGAATAAATCTTGTTCCTACATGTAGTAAATTTCTTCCCTAGCTCAGAGCTGATGTCACTGCACTGCCTCTGGTCGGGAGATCCTGGGTTCGAGTCCCAGTGGTAGGATTTTCGTCACTAGCTGCATAGTAAAATACGTCCTCCCTTCTCTTTGTTTATTTATAACTCTTAATATCAATACTATTTCTTTGTTTGTATTACGTCTTAATTGAAATTTAATGTTGGCTAGGTCAGGTTTAAATAGGAGACGCAAGAATACTTACATCGCCCAGGGTCGGAATAAATTACATTATTCTTAGAGAGCCTGAAAATTGCCGCTCATAAGAGTACACCGTTGATCATCATTTTCATAATTTGGACTTGGTAGTCGTTTCCTTATCATGCGAACGTTCTACTAAATAATAACAATTCATTCGTAATGAAGTTACGTCAGCGTAAGAATTATCCCCTGTAACTGGTTGTTTTAATAACTGACATTATTTCTAATTTTTGCTGTACATTAGCGAACTAATTAATTAAAATTTCTCCCTTTATATGATGAAAAATGAGGTATCTTTAGATGATGGCCACAACAATTTAATTATTAGTAATTTAACATTGAGTGTATTCTTAAATTAAAACATTCCAGGCCCTGTAGATCCTTACTTGAATGTCTTTGGAAATTCCTACTGTTCGAGCTCTTCCCTCTCGTTTCTCTCGGCGCTGCGTCCGAGACTCCCCCCCCCCCAGGCGCCCTCGCGGCTGCGCCCAAACTCCACGTTTCCCTTTCGGGCGTCTGTCCGCACTTCAGCTTCATTCCTTTCGTCGCACGAATGCTATTTGCCGCGATCAGTGTAGGACCTAAATTATTTTTACTTCTAAACTAATTTTTGCACTATTTGGTTAATTAAAACCCACACGAAGTAATTACAGTAAACCCTCGTTAGCACAAACACGCTTTACACATTAATACCCCCCTAACGTGAAATCAATAAACTTAAACACACAAATGTTGTGAGTGCGTTTCCTGTTCTATCAACTTCTTCCTCCCTCGCTTTCACTCCTGCCGCCCAAGTGAGAAACCGTTCATCTAAATTGCGTACGTATTTCTCATTGAATAATCTCCTTTTTATCATAAAATAAATTGTAATAAAAATTTTTGAAAGTGGTCAGGCGGAAGAGCAGGCGAAATGGCCTGAGCCTCGCCACCAATAAAGACATTTATTTATTTATTTAACACGAATTTCGCTGTAACACGAACAAAACGTCTCTCCCGGCAAGGGATTACAGTACCACGGACATTTATGATACTCGGATAACAGGAATTTTTATAACACGAACTCCGATTATTTCGGTCCCTTGGAATTCGTGTTAATGAGGGTTTACTGTATTATTACGTGACATTTACTCCGTCGCGCGTTTGTATTTTCGCACTTCCCCGAAGAAAATACATTTCATCTCGCTCAAGACGTGACTTCCACCTCCTCCCCAGACTCAATACCTTCTGTTCAAGTTTTTAGTTCAAGTTCATCTAATTAAAAAGAAAAGAAAAATCCGACGTATCTGGCAATCCAGTAGAAATATAAACAATAAACGTGAACTAAACCACATCTCAAAAATTGTCAAACAAAAAATAGATGAATTTAGATTTTCTAATTTTCATAAATTTCTAAGCCAACTTCACCCTAACACCAGACCACTATGGAGAACAATCAAAAGCATAACAAAAGATCGAATAGAGATACCACCTTACAGAATAATGGTAAGATCGTATACTCAGACGATGAAAAAGCGAAGGCCTTAGCTGAATACCTAGAAGGAGTCTTCATCCCAAACCCCGTAGAATATCCCATGTTTAATTCAGAAATAGAAGAGCACTTAAAACTACCTATGTGCACTGTCCCAACAAAGATAAAATTCATTTCTCCTTCAGAAGTGGCAAATGCCATTAAACTTTCCAAGACTAGAAAAACACCCGGGTATGACAACGTCACTAACAAAGCATTAAAAGAACTTCCTCGACAAGCAATTGCAATAATAACTTCAATATTCAATGCATCGTTAAGATTAGGATACTACCCATCGTCATGGAAACGAGCTGTTATACTACCATTCTGCAAACCAGGGAAAAACCCCAAAATACCAAGCAACTACAGACCAATTAGTCTTCTCCCTTCTATAGCAAAAATTTTTGAAAAACTTGTTTTAAAAAGACTCCAAGCATACTTGACAAAAATCAATGCAATTCCCAACAGCCAGTTCGGTTTTAGACCTAATCATTCTACTACCCATCAACTGCTGCGACTTGTCGAACATATTGTAAACGGTTTTAACGACAAAAAACACAGTAGCTCTCTTTCTAGACATCTCCCAGGCATTTGACAGAATTTGGCATCAAGGACTAATGTACAAACTACGAGAAATTGGTACACCTGATTATCTGCAGAAACTAATTCAAAGCTTTCTTACAGATAGATATTTTCAAGTGAAAGTAAATGATACTATTTCACCTCTTCACCCAATTCTCGCAGGTGTCCCACAAGGTTCGGTTCTTTCACCAACATTGTTCTCAATTTTTACAGCAGACTATCCAACTCCACAGGAAGCAAGTATAGCTCTTTATGCAGATGATACCGCTATTTTCACTTCACATACTGATATCAATTTAGCCTATGATTACATACAATCCTACCTTCACAGCTATATCAATTGGACCAAAAAATGGAGAATTAAAATCAACCCCTTAAAATCACAATCTAAAATATTCACACTCAGACGTCCTCCCTTCCCTGCACCCTTACGAATAAACAACACCGATATTCCCTGGCTTTCTCATTCTTCGCCAGTCAAATACTTAGGTGTCTTACTAGACAAACGGTTAACTTGGAAACCGCATATTATTTAAACCGCCCAAAAAACACGTGCAAAATGTTTAAATTATACCCTTTTATCAACAAAAATTCCACCCTTAGCATAGAAACTGGGCTGCTCATCTACAAAACAATTATAAGACCTACAATGACATATGCTTGTCCAATATGGCGCAACATAGCACCTACCAACCTATCCATTTTACAGAAAATCCAGAATAAATATTTAAGACAAACCTTGAATGCACCATGGTTTATTTCTAATTCCCAAATCCATCGAGAACTTCAAGTACCTCTCCTCTCGGAATTCGTTTCGCAAAACTCTCAAAAAATATTATTCTCTCCTCCACGCATGTCCTAACGCTCCAATATTCAATCTCGGCCAAAACTCACATTATCCTTCACGCATTAGATCCAGATTCCCCAAAGATCTCTTTCGCCCACCCTGAATCATAAAATCATTTGCCCCCATTCCCATAAACACCCTCCCTCCACTACCACATAATAAATGCAAAACTTCCGTTAGTCAAGTATTTCAAATAAGAAATTTTAAAAATAGTGAAGGGTTGAATCGAGACCCGCATTTGCCTCAGGATGGCCCCATAAACTCATGTATGTAGCATTGTACCAGTTAAAATCCCCGAAAGACGAAAGTCGAACGGGAAGAAAATAAATGAAAAAAAAAAGTTCAAGTTCTTCTTTCATGCGACCGTGTCTTCTTTGCATTGTTTATTTACCATGTTCGACGCTATTCTTTCCTTTCACTACTGCACCACATGAGATCTTTCGTCTTTCCAATAATGTTCTATTATAAAAATCTTTACCTACATTATGGAGTTGCCGCTTCCCGGTGGCCGACATCGCTAAAGCAGTAGTGTCGCAGCGATCTCGGACCACAGGATCGCGGGTTCGAGTCCCGCCTAGGGCAAGGTTGTATTCGTGTTCGTCCTTTCACCCCCTATCATCATCACATCATGTCATCTTCAGTTATATAACGTTAAACTCAATAGAAGTCGCTAATGACCTAGAAGTTGATGCGCCCTTAAATAACGAAAAAAAAGCAGTGGAAAGCAGTTGGTTTTGGCCGTCGTGTTGTGCAATGCATCTCTCAAAGGCACTCAACAATTCGTGGGATTGTAACTAGCGAGAAGAAGTCAGAGAGCCATTTGACTTCGAAGAGTGAGTGCTTTTAAGTGCTAAAACTAGTCAGTATACTTACAAGTAATGTCCATCAATCATTAGACATGAGCACCTTTATAAAAACAACATTCGGTGTTTATTATTACGCGTGATTCATTACGTTTCTCAGTAAAGGTGGAGAGTAGAACTTACGGCTGTAGTCCACTGCATCACAGGTACAGATCTCGGAATACATAAAAAAGCGTTTAAATCTATGTTTACAGTGAATAGTGATTGTATTATCCCGAATTTGTAAACATCCTTCATTTCATTAGTTTTAGAGAATCAGTACTGGACGATAAGAAACAATACTTTGAGGTTTTCCATTTTCCTTATAGCGCATATGTTGCTCTTATCGGTTGTTTCCTTCCGGTCGGTTACAATTCTTCACTTCCGTTCGCGTGATGTGTTCAGCTATTTACTTCTTTCATAAATATTTGTAAAACAAATAAAACTTTTTTAAGAGTTGCTCGAGCTGACTAAATTTGCCAAAGTATCCGTCGTTTTTTTCCGCACATATTATCGTGGTTTCGGGTTGAAGTTTCCCTTCCTACTAAAGCAGTAATTAATTTTAACTTTCTCAGAAAATATTGTAATGATGCAGAAAAATATGCAGATTTTTCGACAGAGAAACTCGTTCTGTAGGTCCCTGGTATTCAAAAAGTGATTTTTTCTCGATTTAGTGACTAATAAATTACTTCCTCGAGTTCTTTCTGTAGTAAGAATGCATAATTTGCGAGTCTTTCGTTCAAAAATCCAAAAATATAGTTTTTTGGCAACCCTTCTGTCCGTCCGTGAACAACACTAGCGTCTAATCCAACCGTAGAATTATCTCCGATCGGTCGTAGCCTAGTGGCTCCACGAATTTGAAACCCATTTTTTAATGTTGGGGGTATTTTACAAGAAGGTTTGAAATTTTGTCAAAAATGGCTCCAAATTTTTCTTCAATATTAATATAAATATTTGTTTTTGACATTATTACTTTAAAACTTTCTTTTCTTATTGACATTGAAGCTAAAGACGTTTTGGCTTAATCATAGTATTCCTCAACATCAGATCTTCAAATCCTTCAATAGGGATACACTTTTTGGTGACCACAAAATTTTATTGCGTTGAAATGTGGAGGATCACAACGACATTACGAATACAATGCAGTAACCACAGCATGCCAGCAAGCTGCCTGATTGGCACAGCGGAAACATGCACTACTGATATCCGCATCGCCGGGGCTCAAATCCTCAAACAGCACGACTAATTCCTTTTTCCATCAGAGCACAATACTTCGTTCAGTTTCAGCGACCTGGATAGCGGAGGTGGCCCACGGCGAGTGCCGACGCAGCGCTGCGGTTGCAAAGGCCGCGGGTTCGAGAGCCACTTGGGCATGGTCTCGCGTTCTGCTGTCCCCGGACCAGCGGAGGCATGAGGGCCATGGTCCCCTTCAAAAGGGGTAGAGTTTTCGTTTGTTACCTTCCTTCATTTGGCAAAATTCATTTAAATATGTTAAAATTATGTAAATATTCACACAATAATATTGCATATACACTCCACAACATAATATACAATATATTAACATACATGTTTATTATTTAAGAAAAATTACGCTGCCCCCCTGGCAAGAGGGTTGGTGTCTGTGCGCGGTCTCAAATGCGCCCCATCCAGGCGTAAAGAGGCAATTTCATTTAACATTCCAAATGAAAACAATTGCCGGCCCCGATGCCGAGATCGCTAAGACAGAAGTGTCGTGGCGCTCTCGGACAGCAGGGCCGCGGGTTCGACTCCCACCTCGGGCATGGGTGTATTTGTGAATGTCTGTGTGAGTGTGTGCTGTCCCTTCAACCCCCCAGTATCATCATCATTTATCTTCCACACCCCCAGGGTTAACAACCCTAGAAAGTAAAAATCGGGCCCAGCATAATGCTGATCCCTGATAAATTGCATGCGATTTCGCAAAAAAAAAAAAAAAAAAAAAAAAAAAAAAAAAAAAAAAAAAAAAAAAAGACAGAGAGATAGAAATAAACGCTGGCCTGCGGTTTCCACTCCCCTCGTGGTGTCTCTCCAGCTATATTGTGTGTGCGTGAGGGGGAGGGGAGTGGGGATGGGAGGAGGAAAGTCGGCGTGACGGCGTTAGTTAGCGTCTGCGGCCGCCGAGGCAGCGCCGGAGCCAAATGTCAAGGGCGAGGCCGCGAAGCGCTGCGTCACCCGCGCCGCCGCCGCCGCCGCCGCCGGCTCCCTCCGCGAAATTGCACTCGAAACGATCTCACAAACACTTTGCGCTAATCACGCAACTTCTCCTCCGCAGCCGGCGGGCGGACGACCGTTGCCTCCGCGCCGATTCTCGCCGGGAGGCGTTGGGTTCCACCGCCGGCGGAGGCAGCCTTTGCAGCACGAGCTACGTGGCTAAAGAGAATTCGGCCGCTGGCTGGAGGAGAATTCTAGTAACAAGTTGCTCTGATCGGTAGTTTTCCGTGTTTTTTCCGATCAACACTAGGCGAATGCTGGAGCAGAACCCTAACAAACGGACCACGGACCGCGCGCGATCTTTCCTTCCTCTTCCTTGTCCTTTCCTCACACACACTAACAGGCACTACCCTCCCACACGTGCCGGGAGACCGGTCGTGGTCTTGGCGCTTGTCCCCGCGCGGCGGGGCGGTGCCCTGCAGAGGGCGCATGTTCTAAGATCGAACCAGCGCCATCTGCCTGTTCCCGCCCCAGCATTCGCTACGATCATGGTCGATACCACCTTCACTGCAATGTAATGGTGCTTTGTCGCAAACCCCAGAACGTCCAGAGCTTGACCTTCAGTTTCACTCAGCCCAGTGGCGCTAATGGGATGAATCCATGCGTTCAGTGAGTCATAAAATGCCTGTCTGGCTCTGAGAAACTTTGAAATCACTTTCGTGAATTTATTTTCTGTTGTTGAGTTATGTGCGAAAAATGGAAAGAGCGCACACTTAAATTCTCCTCTAAACGGTCAGAAGGAACTAGGGATACGAGCAATTTTATGAAATCTCTTACAGACTGGAACTTTTCTCTTGCTTTGAAAGTCACGTGTACAAAATTTCATTAACATCGCAAGAAAACTAGATTTTTTAAAAGTTAACAAACCGTTTCACGGAAGGAGGTACCTAGGACTATGGATGATGTTCAAGAGCTCTAAAAAATTCAATGTAATCTAGCTACGGAAAGACGAAAGATACCAACGGAGTTCTTCTAGGGAAGTGTCATCTGCAAGACCTTGGAGACAGCGCAGCGGAATTTATGAAACGACTTCGTGTTGTGCACACCAGAAACTCGTTTGCAAATGTACGTAGAAAAAGTGAAGGAAGTCCTCCGCATATGAACCTATGTTTGATTGTCCTCTCTTGTTCATTGAAACAGTGCATCTTAAAATTTTCGAAGCACTAAGAACACGTACTATTTTTGCATTATTCGTACAAGTTTCTTAATATTATAAAACAGCTTGAAAATACATTTGCGTAATTTTTGAAAAACTAACGGGTGACATAAAAATAATATGCATGTTGTAACATTCAGTTTATTTATCCAAATCAATTCAAAAAGTTTAAAGAAAAAAATTGGAATCGATTTTAAGAAAATGTTTTTAATATTTTTTAATATTGCCAATATTTCACTCAGAATTGAGCCAAATCTATCAATAAGTAGAAAAAATGTACGTGACATTCATTAAAGACATGTGAAGAACAAATTACATTTGAAGAAAAAATCTCCATATTATATAATGTAGTTGTAAGAGGGGGTAAAATTCTCAAACGTTTGCAAATTTCGAAAATTCAATACTGAAATCGGATTTATGACATCTTTAGATTGCATTTAACTCAATTCTTACAAGAAATTGAAATAAACAATTTGTAGATTGAGAAAATTTTGAAATTATTCCAGAGGTTTCATGTAAAATACCTCCAAAATTCAAAGAATTATTTTTAGAATTGCAGAACTTCATGTGAGGCCAGATCGATCGGGAAATATGCACTTGGAAAAATCCTACGAATAGTTTAGGACTCTAGTGTTCACAAACGGCCGGCCGGACAGACGGATGAAAAAAAAAAACAAACATTTTCGTCATCAGGGGATTCCAAAATACGCATTTCCACTGAAATCTCGAAATCGATTTTCCGCAGCATTACATAACTTCCTGTATACTACGTATATTACTGCATATACATACGTATACGAGAAAGTGACTCATAGTGTTATAAAAGTGCACAGACTTACTTTTTCGTACAAGTTTCCTGTTCTTTTGATTCAGGGAGAGTTTTGTATTTTCCCAGATGTTATCTATCGGCGCCTAATCCATCCACGAGTTCCTCTCTGGGGCCGCTCCCTGCGAAGAGCGCCTTCGCGCTCCCGAACATCGCTTCCTATTAGTTATTTCATTTCAACAAATAACAAAAATTACAACGTTTAAGCTAGAACAAGTTTTGGGGAGTATATTTCAAATAATACATTTAAGTACAAGTATTTAGTGATCAAATAATACAACTTCCACGGTGAGATTAAAACGCTAAATAAATTTTGTGTTTAGTTACTGTTTAATAAAATCACTTCTTAAATACATGAAATAATCGCCTTCTATATTATTTCAGTAATGTACCTACTATTTGCGACTCTCACATGCAACCAATCTTTATAAATGAGATCTCTAAAGAAAGAGAATTTCACGGGAAACGTGACGAATTGCACTTTGACTTTAAAATAAGAAGGATTTGTTATTTTTAAAAAAAGCATCTAAATATTCATGAAAAATGCAAACCGCAATGCACGTCAGGGTTTTAGAACAATTTTCTCAAATTTAAATTTCTACAAAAAATCTAGATGATAATGTTATAGCTCGTGTCATTAAACACAATGGTTTAGTTTACTTCCTAGAGCGGACTAAAACACGAGAGAGAGGCAACTACATTTCTGGGCCCTTCTGGACTACCTTTTCATTAAACTTTTTTATTTATACGTGAAATATTTTCTTGTAAAAAAATAATATATACTACAAAAAGAAAATCATAAATTTAATGATACAATTAAAAATCACGATTTATTATTGAGCCATTTACAGGGTTTGAAATTTTAATTTCTGAAGTGTTGTGTAGTAATTCCTCGAAGAATCAGCTTAAACATACGAAAATCATGAACTGTTTTTTAAAGAACTAAAATGTTTTATTACGTAGGGGTATGGGACCCCCTTTCGAAATTTCTTCCCTCCCCATGCGTACGCCTATGGGTAATATTGTAATTAGATCCAGCGGAGGGAGAATATCGCCCCATCCCACGATAAAAACATGCACTATACTTACGGGCCTAATGACCTTAGCCGTTCACGCGTCCAAAGTCACTAGTCAATCATTTAAGCAATCTAACTTTATGAAAGATAATATTACGAAATCATTTTAAGAATAGGGACGACTAGATAGAACTTTCGGTGGTAAAAGATGGAGAATTATTTGTTCACAGGTAATATCTTTTTTATAATAAAATGCGTTCCTAAATAAGTTAAATTTAAAACACTATTTCCAGTTCGACTATCGCAATTAAGAGCCCCATTTAGACCTTCTGTCCCGGGATATCAGCCCCAGATAAGCTACTGGAGGCTGATCAATCATCTGGTAAAATCTTTTTAAAAGGGTCAGAATAAGTGGGGGTAGGGAATGCAAGAAAGCACGACAAATAACTAAAGTATGAGCTCGAATATTACTTCAGACGTAAATCAAACAATGCAACAATATTTTAAGTTCGTAAAGCACCAGTTCTATCAGAACCCAATGAACGTGTTGCCATTACGACAACTTCCACAAAGATCTCCTTTAAATGAACTTCCACAAAGATCTCCTTTAAATGAACCGCTTCGTACGAAAGGATCTGAAACACGAGAGCGCAAGTGATCCAGACCTTTCTATTGAAAACGTTTAGTGAATCTCGCGTGTGCAAATTTTCCAGGTATAGTTCGACATCTTATAACGAGTTATTGCAGGTAAAGAATGCCCAATTTCTGTTGCATCCCGGCCAGAAAGAAAGATTCACAATTGAAAGGAGAAGGTCTAGCAACAGTATTCCCCCATTCTTCGTTGAATTTATTACCCAACCATCGTTTGTCAGACCCTTGAAACTAGTCACGTTCTGCTCCTGAACAGGATTCTCCTCCAGAATGCAAAATTGCTGCGAGTGATTTCTGCCCGATTACAGCGTTTTATTTTCCAAAGTTGTAGTCCAGAATGGATCTGAAAACATGAACGTCGATTGCTTCGAGAGATCCAGCTAACCCGGAGTTCACACTGGCCCCGGAATTAAGAAGAAGTAGGACACATGTGTAAAGAATTTATTAAACGCCTATAGCTTTCAAAGCAACTTAACATGTGAGGTGATCCAAAGAGAGAAACGGAAGGCAAGAATTTATTTCTTGTACGCAAGATTCGTGAAAATCCAAACGCGAAATCTGCATTCATCATCGAAAGCGTCTTCAGAGAGAAACGAGAAGTCGTCCGGACGAGTCTTCAATCCCTCCCTAGCCAGAGCTTACCCACACTCACCTGGATATCAAGAAAATGAAGCAACAGGCAGATATGTTTATTGGAATAATTTTGATAAGAACACCAAAAAAATAATTCATTCTTGTTTAGCAGGGGCTACAAAATACAGAATAGTTCAATAAAAGCACATCCATGGGAGGAACCACATGACATTTGGCAGTGCATGCATAGAATATGCTGGGCCATTTCAAGCGCATTATTTTCTAGTCATCGTAGTCGCCAAATCAAAAGAGTAGAAACTGAACCGAATACATCTGAACCAACTTCATCTGACACAGTTGCAATACTTCAAAATATATTTTCTCAGCACAAGTATCACAGATCATTTCTGACAACGTATTTTCATAAGCGAAGAATTTCAACTAGAGTAAACGGTACAGTGATGGCCACTTAAAGAGTTGTGACCGTATTAGCTCATTTGAAAAGTAAAATTTTGAAAATTTGCTACTCACTTTCTACTATCCAATGGTTCTTTTACTTATCCCAACCGTAATTTCTATCGGAAAATGAACATTACGTTATTAATTAATTTTTTCATAAAAACGTGTCATTTTGTACAGTGCCCAGAAATTATAATGATTGGCCACTGAATTATTTCTAGCAGAAAAAACTAATATAACGATATATTCAATTAATTATTGTATTACCCATGAAAGCCCACAATTTGTAAGATACAGATTCAATATAAATTTAATATTTAAGCGCTGTGAGGGTAAATCCTCTATTTTCAAATCTGAGCATTTTTGACCTCAATTCTTTTGTCACATGTGTCTTCTGACCGGCCGTCACGGGGAGTGTTATTGCATTTTTTTAAAGAGAAATGGGCGGAATATTCTTGAAATATATTTGTAGAATACCTCGCTTGTAATCCACCCGTTGTCACTTTTTCACATCTCTCAGCCATCTGGGACTGTTTCAGCAATTTTTCTGGTATCCGTTTGTATGGATAGATAAATCAATGGACTAGTGAAAAGTCCACTGGCTGCAAAGCAGAACATGACTGTCATATTGTCTTTTGAAGCTCTTTGTTTTACTGAGAAAACACTATTACTCCTTTTTTTCAGCTAAAACTCTGCCTGTAATTGAACGTTTCAAATTTGACTGTTCTCCAAAAGAGAACCTTGCAGGATCATTTATTTTCTCATCCAAGTTACTTCTCTCGATGTACCCTATAACTTCTTCAAATCACATTCTGATGTCTTGTTCGCTGACACATGAACTAGTGCCTGTCATTGCTTTACTTGTCCGTTTAGTGATTATGGGATGTCTTCTGAAAAATGCCTTGACTCAGCCTTCTCATGGACGGTTGTTGTTGAACAGATTGGCCATTTAATTTAGCAGCTAAAAATTGTTGAACGCTACTCTATAGATCTTCCTACTTCTTTCGAAAACCTTTCCTGCCTAGTTCAAGTATTCACCTAACAAGACTGTCTTCTTCTTTAGGTAATACAGAATTAGAACTTGGTGCTTTTGTGATCTGGATTGTTAAAACGAAACTGCAAATTTGTTTTCGGAATATTAAATGGTTTTCAGTGGAACGCACAGATGCCCCATTATTTCTAACACATTCGATGACATTTGCTACGGCTTCTGCATCCTGCTTCGGCCTCTTTGGCATTGTAAAATCTTTTATTTCAGGTCCATGCAGGTTATACCTGAGTGCAATAAATTAAACTACGATTAAAAACAATCTGACAACAATCATAGCAGAGTGGCCAATAACACAATTCCCACACTATCGAAGATACAGTCATTGGCCTCCCCCCATGTCACTAACTATGCAAAGCTAGGCGTCTCATTTTCAGCCGATATCATTGTCCCTCAATAAGGTTTGTGTTTTCTGACACATCAAGGTGATTTACTTACCGCCGTAATCAACTAACAGCGCTGTTGGAAGTCAGGTTTCTAAAGAAAATCTTAAGAAATCTTTACATACAATGAACATGCACCGCTCTGTTAACAAATACATACATGCAACAGTTGCACTGTTGCGGTCAAAGTAAATATTACAATGTAACCAAAAAGCATCCCTTTACGCCATTTTCAAGCAAAATATTAGAACACGCAGTAATTCAAATTATATGGAGTGGCCAATCACTGGGGGGGGGGGGCAATCACTGTACCGTTTACCCTATTTTGTAAGGAAGTTAGGATTTCCCAAAAATGTATCGCCGCAGACGAAAATGAGAAAAATGTTTCGATTTCGAGGAACAACTTTAAGTAATGTGAAATCACTAGCAGAGAAATGTTCACATCCACGAACTCTGAAAAAGGAGCCTAAATTATGCCTGAGAAAATACTCTTCCTCTGACTGAAGGCCGTCAGAAATTGGTTTAGCCATTTCCGCCATTAGAGACAAATTGTAAAAACAATTGTATAGATTTTTATCCATTTCAGCTATCTAAAACGACATTCATCTCGTTGTCCCTGACAACATAAACAATATTTCCATAGTTATTTATATAACAAGAGGTTTAATAGCTATTTATATAACACGAGGTTTAAGTAGAGCTTTATCCACGAGGGAGAACAGTTGTGTCCCGAGCACGGCAGCGCCTGAGACACAATTCTTCCTAGTGGATAAAGCTCAGGTAAACACAGTGTCGTGTACAAAACTTTATTTTTAATCGATATTTCTTCGCATGCACTCCTATTCCACGAAGGACGAAGCAGTATAGTAGACGGCGGACATCCTTCTGGGGTCACATTGAAGTTGCTCGGATTTCAGCTGGATTGTATTCTGCATGGAAGATTGGAGTAATTTTTGAATCAGACAAACGATACCTATTATTTAGACTCTGAAGATGGAAATCTACAAATTCATGACAATATCATGAATAAAGTAGAATGAGCTGTTTCAAAATTATTCCCTGAAAAATCAAGGCATATCTACGAAAAAAAGTACAAATGTTTCTACAAATGGAGAAATGACAGGAAAGTAAGAAAAGTTTCAGAAGAAATTGTAGTTGCATATTTTAAAAATAAATCAAAAATATACAAGTCTTCATCGTTGCAGATGAATCATTCAGTGGTGAGAGCAACGTTACATGTCAAGGAAAATGTTGATATCTCTACGTTATTACGTATTACATGTCTACGAAACATTGTTGACGAGTCATATTTAACACTAATTGATATTGATATTTTCAAATCTTGTTAACTGATTGGATTTCTGAAGAATCATAGAAAAGGCTACTAGTCAATAAAGCCAAGATTTTTGCAAAGCTTGAATTTTACAAATTCGTTAAAGAAGCTTGTGACGATCAGTATCTATTGTTGAAGGTTAGTTTTTAACTTACGGATGTGTAATCTCTTAGACTTGGGGTATATGCAAAATCTCTTTCTTTCTCAGGAAATAAATATAATGAAAGCCGCTTGTGGGTGTGGTTACTTCAACCCAGGGGGGTTACTTTAATCCCATAGGGATTAAAGTGCCACTTCAATCCCGGGAGGAATAAAACACATTTTAACATAGGAAAAGTGTGACTAAAGCCGAACTTTAATCATGTTCAAAAAATTCACTGTTAGAAGTTTAATGCATTACTTCTACTCCTACGAACAAAAAGTTTTATTTATGTATCCTTCACAACAAAACAGCAAACAATGAAGTGGGGACTGTAGCTAAGGCTACACTGATACAAGCGTATGAAAAGAAATGTTGAAAAATGTAGTAATGAATACAATAACGAATGCACGCGAGGGTAAAAAGGTTTCATTTCCTTCGTGAAAATTAGCCCCCTCGGTGCCTATCGTCGCCTCGGAACCCACGCTTTCTGCTCGCGAATAAAATCTTATTTACTCTCTTACACCATAAATTACTATTATATTCAGTAAATAGCCATATGAGATTATAAACTAGAGGTACTACAACATGTCATATTTTCGCGTATTATTGCGAACAGTAACATATTAAAATGACCCAACTTCCATCTTATTCACACTTTATCCATCTCTTGAATAACTAAACAAACAACACATTTTATTTGGCAACTGCTTAAGATTACCTAATGTAATGTTTGAACTTGAAACCTGCTCACCGTTTTGTCATCATTATTTGAAAAACAGTTATTTTAAAGTCACAGACAACACTTTTAGTTGGTTCATTTATATTAAATTATTATCCTTAATTATGCCTGATAATATAGTTCTTTTATTTATTTGGTCAAAAACCAGTAAAAACTGTATATGACGTATGAGGAAAGAGATCTTCTGCGCACATTTTCTTGAGGCCCAGAATGAAAAGAAAAAAAGAAAAAAAAGGGAAAAAAAGAAGAAAAAAAGACAAAAAAAACACGCGAGATTAGCAACATTTGAAAAACTACACATTTTCGTTCCCTAGTTATAGAAAAATAATTTCAACGGTAAATGAACTGCTGATTTGATTTTTCTGCATTGCTAACAAAATAGTAACGAACATCAGTTTCTACTCCTACCGCTACAAGCAAAAGGAGTGCTCAACAAACGTGCGCACAATGAAGTTACATTTACGTCAAGAAGCAAAACCATCTCAAGGGACCATCTCAGCATTTCCTCAATGGATCAGGGAAACTGGACAAAAACCTGATCGAAATGGAAGTCATTGACACGGAAGCTGAAGCACATTACTTGTTACAGGCGTATTAAGTCTTTTTTTAATTATACAATACAAATGTAAACTAATTCATTATATATCATTATTTTGTTAAAATGCACATTATTTTTCTTTTTGACGATCAGTACAGTCTATAATTTATAGAAACAAGTTATTTAACAGAAAATATTTTACTTTAAATTTGTATACCGACTTTAATTGTTTAATGTCATCTGGCAATGGATAGTAAAGTAACGTACATGTTGAAATATACCATTCTCAACGTCTCATCAAAAGCGTGGCTGTAATCATGTCCTGTTCCAAATTTATTAGGATTTGGGCGCCAGAAACAGGTTACATGAATTACTATCAAAGTTTTCTATCTGATTTAACAAAAATTATCTAAACATCCAGCTAGCTTGGGTCGATGGGTCCGGATACAAATACTCGCTATCGCCTCGATAGCCGATTACCTGATCTGCCAACTATACAGTATGGCGTGGAATCTGAAATGTAATAATTATGCTTTCAACTAATTAAAAATTATGATTGACAAATGAAAAAACTCTTTTCTTTTCCAAAGAACAAAATTCAACAATTTATTTAACTTTTAAATTAAAACAATTAATTAGATGGTCATGACCCCTTCTGAATAAATTGTCTCTTTTATACTGCAGTATTTTTTTTTTACCGTTTTTGCATGCCAACGCTCCGTAGTCGCTTCTCACTTGGCCGTTGTTAATTCCAAGTTCCGCTTCTCTCTTCCGGTCTTGCGCCGCCGCTGACACGTCCAGTCCACACTGCCTAAACTATCTGTTAGTCTGTCCGACGCTCCCGGTTCCTAATCTCTCCCACCGGTTATGTAGACTATTGAAGTCCAACTGCAATGTCCGAAAATCTGAACAAGTCCTCCGAAAATCACTTCTGGTAAATTATTTCAAAGTCCGAAAACAAACTATCACTTCTCTCACAAGACAAAGTCCGAAAACAAGCTATCACTTCTCTTACAAGAAAAATACAAGTTTCACTTTCCCACTATATTGTCTACAGACGATCTTTACGCTACGGCACCCAGAGTCAGAATGTTCGATCTACACTCCACGACACCCAGAGACGGAATGTACGATCTTCACTCTACGACACCCCGAGTCAGAATGTTCGATCTACACTCCACGACACCCAGAGACGGAATGTACGATCTTCACTCTACGACACCCCGAGTCAGAATGTTCTGTTTAATGCATTTTTAAACCCTTCATGGCTCGGTCGGCGTCCATCCTTCTATTATTTCAAAACACGGCGGCAACATTAGACTATCTGATCTTTTATAGCCAACCCGTGCGTCTCTTACAAATCCAAGTAGCCGCGACCTCAGACAGTCATTCGTTTTTGCACCAATTCCCTCTTAGGTTCTTCAGCCATCTAGCCGGCGTCCTGACGTCATCAGGGCCCGTGTATAGTTTGTTGACCTTGCCAACCTCTGCGCCGCCGTTGCTAAGGCCCATACCGCCCTATTGAATCCCCATTTATCTACCCCATGTATAACTAACATCATTAACTAAAATCCATCGTATTCTGGTATATCACAACTTCCCCTCTCCAAGCGTCATTTGGTTTGCTACAACATAACTAAATGACAAGACTACAATAAACACTTTCTTCTTACTTCACTACGATATATTCACTGACACCTTTCACTTTACACAACACATATCTTGTATCTTGCAGCCTTAAACTATTTACATTTGTTTTGTTAATATGCCAACATAGTTTTGAACCATCTCATTGAGTATAGATTATGGCCTGCTATTTACTTCCGTCTTATATCCAACACATGTTAATTGAAAATTTTTCCACATTCTAACAAAATAGACGTAACAACACAACAAACACTATTACACACTATTATATACAGATACTATTTACAATGATTTATTCCTGGACAAAATATTCAATCGTGGGTATCGTCCCTTTTATACGGCTTAATGTTCCTGTAATTATATGTCCCTATTTCGTCCAATTTTGGCGGTTTTTCATGACGAGCGATGGTTTTGCTATTGAGTTTTCTAGCATCGATACAAAATCTGATTTTATTATCTTTCTTTCGGACTATTACTATCGGGCTCACATACGGTGTCATAGATTTTTTTATGATACCATCCTCAAGCATCGCGTTGATTTGTTTCCGTACCTCGGCTTTAAATATATGTGGGATCGGGTATTGCTTAACATTGAAGGGTTCCTCATCCATTAATTCAATTTTAAATTGATATCCCTTTACAGGATCCTTCGAACCTTCGAAAACATCTCGATATTTGCTCACTAACGTCTCAACGGAATGGCTAACATCTACACCATTTTCATCGACCGCATTCTCGGCTGCAGCTTGAATCTGGTCCCTGGTCTCTTCGATTAGTTCCGCAACATCACAAATACACAAATCTTCACCCTCCTGGTCCTTGATCCCTAAACAATGTTGTTGCCCTTTGTCAGTTCGTAACAATATACTCCTGTTACCTACGTCGACCTTGGCGTCACACATCTTCAGGCCATCAATCCCCAAAATGATTGGACGAATCAAATTCTTTATAACTATTGCAGGAAACTGTATCGTCACCCCTTGGACTTCCAGCTCCACCCAAATCTGCCTGACTTCTTGTCTCGATGCGCCTCCCGTTAGCTGTACGGATATTCAATTTCCTAGTAGGTAATTCCTCCATCTTATTCCCTTCTTTCTTTAGTTGTTTATACAATTCCTCCGATACCGCACAAACATGGCACCTGTGTCAATCAAACGTCTACTGGTATATTCCGGAATGTCCCCTTCAACACTAAACACGTGCTATTTTCCGCCCGTTCGTCGTATCTTCTCTTAATAAATCATCCGCTGATACCTCGATGCTATTCAACTCTGTAATCATCGTCTCATCAGTCTTATTGTTCGAAATAACCCGCCTATTTACTTCGAACAATGGGAGTTTTCCTGCTCTATGACATTAATTTCTACATGTTCGGTTCTCTTGTCATCCTTTAATCGTCGCGGGATAACCATTTCCGGACTTTTTGGACTCTATCTTGGTCTCATTTCCCCGCTCGCCCTTCCCTTCTGAGCTATACTTTCCTTGGCAATTATCACTATCGGCTTGTTTTCCCGTTCCATTACTCTTTCCATTTATATTATCATGATATCCGTCGCCATTCAATGTCCGACAAAGAGGCTAAGCCGCTCCACCAAATCTTCGTAATCTACGGGCATCGAGTTCCATAGTAAATTTTGGATACTAACTGGCAACTGTCGAATAATAATTCTAATTAAGTCATTATTATTTATTCCTTCTTCGCAAGCCTTAAATGCTGCAATTTTGCGTGTCGCAAAATCGCACATGGTTTCCGCCCCGCCTTTCCTATATTTCTCACTCATCAATTTATACTTTAAATCAAATTTATGGTTTTCATTCCAATAACGCCTTAAAAATTTATCTTTCCACTCTTTATAACTTGTTGGTTCTGGAACTAAAGATGTCCACCAATGATGCGCTTTCGCTGACATTGCTTGCTCGACAACATGTAATTTTAACCTATCCGGAATGTTGTTGATCGTAAAGTAGCTTTCTAATTTTGAAATGAATGACCAAGGTTGTTCCTTAACATCCCCATGGAATTTCAAATAGCTTGGTAAAACCAACGCGGATGCGGAAGTTATTACATTTCCCTGCGCGCGTGTTAGGACTTCATTTTCCAATTGGTCTATTTTTCCCTTGATATTAGCTAACTGTTTTTCCGATTCGGACTCTTGCAAGGTTTTAAAACTCCTTAGCCCCTCTTGTATCTGCTGTTCTACCTTGTTGTCTGTCACAACCATTTTTAATTCAAGATTATCTATTTTATCGCCATGTTGTTGCGCTATATCATTCAAACATTCTAAACGCGATTCAACGTTTGTCATTTTTTCGCATTGTTGAGTTTGTAAATGTTCTAACGCGGTGACATTTTCCCGTAAAGCTACAACTTCCGAATTCATTTTATTCAAGCATTCCTTTTGTTCTTCCTGTATTTGATTTACTTGACAATTCAATGAGTCTATTTTTGAATAAATATTACTGAATTCACTAATTGTTTCGGTCCGTAATTGTGATATCTCCTCACATATGGCTTCGCGAAAATTCTTAAATTCCTGTGTTTGACTATTCATTTCTATCTTTATATTTTCAAGTTTATTTTCCAATTTAGCATTATTATTTTCTAATTTAGCATTATTAGCGTTCATTTCTGCCTTCATTTCAGCTAACATTTTAATTATTAAATTACTCGAATCCGTATTAACTACTGGAGATACCGCTACTTCCTGTTCTATTTCAACTACGTCTCGCGAAATATCTCCTTCGGGATTCATACCGGTATCCGCCATATTATCTACTTCAATATTTTCGGCACGTGCTGTCTTACTTCTAGTCTCCATCTTAAATTATAATACAAATTAGAATTTTCTCTATCAAATTCCTTTCAAATACCGTCAATGAAATGGTTTTGGCTCTTTCTTATAATTACACGTTAGTTTCATATGTCAATCACGAAATTTCAGATTCCATCAGATCACTTTGTTATAATTTATAATAACTCCATTAACGTACTTCACTTTGTTATAAATTATAACAAAATATGCCCCACTTGGCGCGCCATTTTGAAATATACCATTCTCACGTCTCATCAAAAGCGTGGCTGTAATCATGTCCTGTTCCAAATTTATTAAGATTTGGGCGCCAGAAACAGGTTACATAATTACTATCAAAGTTTTTCTATCTGATTTAACAAAAATTATCTAAACATCCAGCTAGCTTGGGTCGATGGGTCCGGATACAAATACTCGCTATCGACCTCGATAGCCGATTACCTGATCTGCCAACTATACAGTATGGCGTGGAATCTGAAATGTAATAATTATGCTTTCAACTAATTAAAAATATGATTGACAAATGAAAAAAACTCTTTTCTTTTCCAAAGAACAAAATTCAACAATTTATTTACTTTTAAATTAAAACAATTAATTAGATGGTCATGACCCCTTATGAATAAATTGTCTCTTTTATACTGCAGTATTTTTTTTTTACCGTTTTTGCATGCCAACGCTCCGTAGTCGCTTCTCACTTGGCCGTTGTTAATTCCAAGTTCCGCTTCTCTCTTCCGGTCTTGCGCCGCCGTTGACACGTCCAGTCCACACTGCCTAAACTAGCTGTTAGTCTTGTCCGACGCTCCCGGTTCCTAATCTCTCCCACCGGTTATTGTAGACTATTGAAGTCAACTGCAATGTCCGAAAATCTGAACAAGTCCTCCGAAAATCACTTCTGGTAAATTATTTCAAAGTCCGAAAACAAACTATCACTTCTCTCACAAGACAAAGTCCGAAAACAAGCTATCACTTCTCTTACAAGAAAAATACAAGTTTCACTTTCCCACTATATTGTCTACAGACGATCTTTACGCTACGGCACCCAGAGTCAGAATGTTCGATCTACACTCCACGACACCCAGAGACGGAATGTACGATCTTCACTCTACGACACCCCGAGTCAGAATGTTCGATCTACACTCCACGACACCCAGAGACGGAATGTACGATCTTCACTCTACGACACCCCGAGTCAGAATGTTCTGTTTAATGCATTTTTAAACCCTTCATGGCTCGGTCGGCGTCCATCCTTCTATTATTTCAAAACACGGCGGCAACATTAGACTATCTGATCTTTTATAGCCAACCCGTGCGTCTCTTACAAATCCAAGTAGCCGCGACCTCAGACAGTCATTCGTTTTTGCACCAATTCCCTCTTAGGTTCTTCAGCCATCTAGCCGGCGTCCTGACGTCATCAGGGCCCGTGTATAGTTTGTTGACCTTGCCAACCTCTGCGCCGCCGTTGCTAAGGCCCATACCGCCTATTGAATCCCCATTTATCTACCCCATGTATAACTAACATCATTAACTAAAATCCATCGTATTCTGGTATATCACAATGTATTGTATGTAGATTTTTTGTACTGAGCTGTTGATACTGACACTTGATGCACATGATTTCTACGACGTGTGTTGTAATTATAAATATCAATATTGCATCAAAATATGTTCCCTCCGTTAAGTAGGTCATTTTTGACAAAAATTACAGATTTGTAAATAAATAGGCAAGGGAAGGGTGAGATTCCAAGCTCATGAAAAGAGGCTTGCAGGGATCACGTGGAAGGCATTTTTTCATTACTCGAATAATTTTCTTTTGTAATCTGAAGGTCTGAGTATTACAGGATGAGCTTCCCTAGAATATTATGCCACATCTCAAGCGGAATGTAAAATAAATGCAACGAGCTGCATGAAGGCTGACAGAATTTGAAAGAATTCTGAATGCGTAACATAATGAACTTAATTTAGTGTTTAGATATGTTATATCCGATTATTATTCGATTTGAGGTTTGATTGAATTGAGAGACCTAGAAATTTTGTTACCTGAACATTAGCTAATTGCGCATTGTTCATTTTCAATAGAGCATGCGATTGCCCATTTGAAGTGCAAAGAAGCATTGAAACAGTTTTTCTTTCGTTAACAATTAATTTGTTATTACGAAACCAATTTGAAACTTTTGAAATTGTACGATTTACTGCTTCTTTTTTGTAAAGAACATTCGTGTCATCGGCAAACAGAAGCGTAACGGTAACATACCATCGAAATCGGTTCAGCCTTCATGCCTTTATTTGGAGCTGAAGAAAAATAACTTCTCGCCTTTGATTGGCGTTTCAAATGGCCGAGAACGACAGATTTGAATAAAAACACAAGTCCCAAGTCGTGCAACACGCGTCATTTTAATTCGCCGCGAGGTCTGACGCCATACACCCCTCGCCTCTACTCGTGTTCCGATCGTAGACACGATGTAGTGGCAAAACCCTTTCTTCAGGAGTCATGGAAACGAGGAATTACCAAAACAGCAAATTCCATCCATCACATACGCCACGATCTGGGCAAAAAACTAATCTTGAAAAAGCTGAATATTTCCCTCAGCATTTAACTAATGTGTTTCAACCATTTCCAACCTATCATCACAGTGCTCAAAAAGGGTTGGACGAAGGATGTTCTGAAATATTTAGACGCACCTCTTGAGGTGTCTCCTCCGATAGCTGCGTTTATTTAGAAGAATACGAAACGTATCTTCAGAAACTTTTCATCCTAACAAAGCATCTGTTATGATTTAATTACTGGGAGAACAATAAAAAAAAACTTACGTCAACAAGCAATAACCCTCATCACTTCAACGTTCAATGCAATATTGTACTTCTCACAATCCTGGAAATACGCTCTAATCATTCTAATCTTCAAAGGCAAAAACCTCAAGAAACCACATCCTACAAACAAATTGATTGCGTCCTCTCCTTTCCAATGCATTTGAAAATCTGTTCTTAATGAAACTGCAACCAAAACTAGAAGACTGAAATGTAAACATCAGTTTGGATTCCGACGACAGCATTGTATTGTTGAACAAGTGCACAGGACATTATTAGTAAAAGTCTCGAAGAAAAGAAATATTACTCTGTTGCATTTCTAGATATAATTCAGTAATTCGACAAGTATGACATGTAGAATTTCTGTACAAACTGAAGAAATACCTTGAATACCCATATTACGGCCTGCTAAAATCCTAAGCAACAGATTAATCCAAATCAAACAAAATAACGAACTCTCTCCGTTTCACCTTTTCCGACTGGCGTCCCGAAGGAAGTGCGGCGTGTGCTCGTGTACTAATCAGTCTTCAGTTGCCTACAACCTAAGATGCGGTATCAGCTCCCTTTGCTGACCATACAGCAGTTCTAAATTCAGAAGCACTTTTACACCGCTTCAGGAACTCAACAAACCACAAACGTGGCTAAATACATGGCAAATAAGAGCTAATGAAAGCAAACAAAATCATTTTACTTCCACCAAGAAGAATTTGTCCCTCATTGCAAATAAACCGAACTGGCCTATCGCAAACATTAAATGAGATATTTAAATGTTAATCTTGATACAAAACTTATGTGAACAAAAATTAAGTGAAAAACCACAAGAATTGCAGTTAAAATACAAACTAGTGGTGCTACAACACATACTTTCTCAGATTATTTCTAAGTTTTGCAATTTTCAAAAATTCAGGAAATTCAACGAAAATAAGACCTGTGTGAATTTTAATCATCCACTAGGAAAACTTTAACTTGAGGAAAACTTTAAAGAAAACATTTGGAGCCAGTTTTGAAAAATATTTTTATCATTTACATTAAATTCAATCAGAAATTACACGAAAATACTAGTTAAAAAACTGAACTGACTTTGCAGTTCTGAATTTACATAAAATGGAAACGTTTTATTTCAGAATACCAGATAAGAAGACAATTTTCATCTTTCTGGAAGAAAAGTAGTTGATATACTCGAATTTTTTACTGCTGAAGTGTTGATTTTAAAGTTCTTTAATTTTATTTTCTACGAACTTTGTAAAGTTACTTCGAACCTACAACGTCTTACATATAAAGAGAAAATATTGAAATACTGCAGCGGATGATTTTGGACGGAAGTGACGATTTTTCGTCAGAAAAACTCGTAATAGGGAGCCTCGATTTCAAAGATCTTAGGTAGATAAATCTTGTTCCTAATATGGTAAATTATCCTTTCCTTCTATGTAAATTATTACCTCCAACACATTGTGTAGTCAGGATCTACATTTTGTGGGTACTTAAAGCGTAAAATTGGTTAACGGCAAAATGTCTATCTGTCCACAATATTGAGGATACTGATTAAGTTTCTTAATAAAATATGTCGCTTAAAGACAGATCTTGAAACATGGGCTGTACAATTTTTCGAAAAAAAGGAGAAGTTTTCGCGTAATTTAGTGTGAAATATATGCAAATTTCAAACAATATTATTTAAAAAAACGGCTCCAAATTCTTACTTTAAACCTTTTAGATGGAAGGATGCTAAAAGAATTGGTGCTGGTCACGTTTCCGACGAACTCTTTATTTTCAAAAATATGCAAAATATTTACATGTCCAAAAATGTTGATGGCAGAGATATTTTCATACATTAAATCTGTTAAATAAGGATATCAACAATTTTATGAAACCGCGAGTAGTTTTAAAAAATTAAAAAAGGGCTCCAATTTCTTCTTTAAAATTTTTTCTGATAGAGGAAAGAACGCTGAAAAGTGCGCATGTGTCATTTTCGGTGGCCTATCTGACATTTTGAAAATTGCAAAAGTTAAAATACGGCGAGAATAGATTAGCGTTTCCGGACGCTTCAACTGACAAAATCGCCAGTCCTGTAAGTATAGTGCATGTTCTAACACGGGAGGAGACGGTGATCGGCCTCCTGTGCATGGCGAGATTCGGTGCCGACCTACACGGCGGCATGCGTGTTCCCCCCCAGGTATCTCCCACCGGTGGGGCACCGCCCAGTCAGAACACGCTCCCGACTGGTCTCCCCAACATGTGTGGAAGTGAAGTGTAAGTAAAGGGGGAGGATAGGACAAAGAAGAAGTAGAGGGTGAGGATCGCGCGCGGACCGCGGTCTGTTTGTTAGGGTAATGCTCCGGCCTGGTGTCGATCGGAGAAACTGATCACAGCAGCCGGCCGCTAGAATTTTCCTCTAGACTGAATCCGGGCTAGGAATCGAACTAGTCTCGAAAACCTTGCCACTGCCAGCACTCGGGCCACAGGACCTTCCAGGCAAAGGCACTGCGGTGACGTCAATTGAAGCTCTTAGTCCCCTCAGCCGGTCTTCACATGCTGCCCTACATAATCCTTGGCTCCGTAACGGTTCCTTTTTTCTCAGTGGGAAGGATCACGTTCCTCATTTTACATATTCCTGTTAGGCCAAGAGATTATTCCCTTTCCTTCATATTGCGTTTATTACTCCGTACTACGTACGTACACGATGAAGTACAATATGGCACTGTTAAAGATAGTTTTTAATGTATTTTTTTTAATTGTACCAATTCATTGAAACTCAGACGAAAACTACACATATTTTCAAAATTTGTGCGTTACATCATTTAAAGATTTAATTTTCGACAATATATTTTATTGAGAACAAAATATCTATCTTCACTAACACTGATGTAGGAGACAGGTTCCAAATATTTTAAACAATTTTGAAAAATTTCGAAAATTCAGAGATGATAAATAAATCTTCATTTTTACGAGCGTACTTTGCTCTATTCTAGCAAAAAAAATGTGAGTCTTTTGAGGAATATTTTGAAAATTTGTTGCGCTTTAATGTAAAGAAACCCCCAATATCAAAAGATTAATTTCAAATGTACAAGTCTTCGTCGAGTCGTAACAATTGGAGAATATTATTTTTCGGGAAAATCCTACGTATAATGTAGGTGTTAGCTTTTGTTGTTTACCAATAGAGAGAAAAGTTTTGAAAAAAAGAACAAAAAACAACCCTGTATATGTACGATTACTTGCATCATTACATTACTGTTTATATTTCGTATGTCTCGGCACATGCTACGTGAAATTAAATGCTGTTTAAGATACATATAGAGATAGAAGATACGTAAGATATAATATACACACAAATAAACTATTAATTAATATCTACTTAATTTGCTCCTTTCGGAGACGGACTCGATGTCACTAATGAGCGCCAAATGGCTTACCAAAGAGCCCAATTTCCTTTATCTGTCATATTTTATGTATCTACTTCCCTGACAGTTAAAGATCCATGCAATTGTTTCTAATTAAAAACACCATTTAGGTTATTTTTAATTTTATAATAGTTGTATATTAATGTAATTGTAACAAATGTCTTAACACAACAGGAACCCAAATAACACAAAACGTTTCTAAATAATATACTTGAAATACAGTTAGTATTAAACTATGTGGACAAACATACAAGACTTTTATTCTTTCAATATTACGAATATGAACCACATTACAATGTATCTCAAACACTTTATCTTGACAAAACAAGCACATTGTTTATCCAAATTTCTAGCCCTGAGAACAGATTCCTAGCCCTTTTCGTGTGCCCATTCGTAAGCGCATTAAGATACAATATGCGTTTTTTTAATATTTTCCAACTCTTGTCAAAATGTTATAAAACACAATATTTAGTGAACGTTTTAATCAAAGCGGTGGTTTACTTTTCGTGTCTGCATAATTGGTATTTTTTACCCTATCTTTGACTGAGAAACAATTTTTTTCGATATTTGAGCCCCAAAAATCTTTTATCGAAATGAGGATATTTCGAAAATCATATAAAATTAAACTCTTTTCCAATAAGGAGATTTTCGAGAAAAATAGCAGCCATTTTAGAGAAAATTTGCTTCCAACGTTTTGGTTTAGACGTACTCAAAAACTTTTTGATTTTTGAAACACCTTCATTAGAAATACTTTGCAGATCCAATGTCAATAAACGTAATACACAGTGAAGTACATCTACAATGCAATTCTAACGACGTGAGGGATATTGCAAGAAAATTACAAATGTGTAATTTTTGAAAAATCAAAAGAATAGATCAAAATGGGGTATATGTCATTTTGCTGAGTGAATATAGTGCTATCCGCACAAAACGTTTTAAGATAAATTGCGAGCAGCTTTTTATTAAATATTATTTTTAATATTGACCATATATTACTCAAAATTTGGCAATAACTACTAATATTTTCAAAAATGTAAACGACATTCACAAAAGAACTATTTGTGGAGAACTAATCCCATTTGAAGATAAATTTTCTATCTTGAATAATTGAATTGTACGATGGGGTCACAAAATGTTTTACATTTTTCGAAAATTCAATGGTAACGGTGAAAATCAGACCCACGCCATCTCACAAGCGCAATTCGTTCAATTACTACTTGCAATTTTAAGAAAAAAATTGGAGATACGTTTGAGAAAATTTTGAAAATGTTTCAGGGATTTCACGTGAAGTATTCCCAAACTTTAAAGAATTATTTCCAAAATCGCAGGACTTCAAATTATGTAAGATCGATCGAGGAATATTCATTTGGAAAAAATTCTAAGAATAGTTTGGGCGCTTGTGTTGCTCACAAATGGGTGGATGGACAAATAGATGGGCGGATGTTTTTTCTAAACAACGTTTTTTTCGCATTAAAGAATCAGAAAACGCAGATTTTGACTACGCTGTGTGATTTACTACATATAGAAGCAAGAAATACCCACTTTCATGATTTCAGAGAGCCACAAAATGAGTATTTCTGTTGAAAAAAGGGGTACTTTTCGTAGCAGTGTTACGTAACGATCTCAATACCAAGTACTGTCTCAATTATTCCGCAAGCGAGCACGGCAAAGAGGCTGTTCCCCATCGCAGCACGTGAATTGCAAATATTGGCGGCGGCCTTTCCACGGCCGCCGCGTGACGTCACGCGGTCGTGAGGAGTGACGCACTGGACGTGAGAATTCACTCGGAAAGCACTCGCGAGCGCGGGCGGAATACAGCAACCGAATACGAGCGCTCTTCGGTCACAATCGAGTTTTTTCATTGTTTTCGTGTTTTCCCAAGCTCCTGGAAAACTAAGGAAACCACAGACATCTCTCACATTACACAGTTTCTTTCTAT